>JASANE010015203.1:0-40355 GCA_030248225.1 Trileptium ribeirensis
TCCAAGATCGGTCATCGGGTATTCCTGTCGGTTCGCCATCGAAAGTTGCCTATTTCAACTCAAAATTTGACAATTTTCTCCTAGTTACTGTTGAGTGCTCGTAAATTCGGGCTTTAACTTCTGAAATTTTGACCTAATCTCGTCTCAACTCTGGCCCGTTCACTGATAATTCACTCAAGTATCAATACGTTACAAATCAACGTTGTATACCAACAATCTAAATGCAAACAATAATATCAAGAGTTTACAATGTCCCGATCCAACGATGGCGTTCTTCTATTTCGCGAGCTTCTCCACTAGCGTTTGAGGTCGGTACGGTACGGCACACCAGCGGCTCGATTGGCAATCCTTTGTCGGCGATGATATTGCGATTGCTGCGTGATTTGAATTGACGCGGCGTTCGATTGGCTGTCGATTTCGAGTTCCACGGCGCGGCGTTCCCAGCGAATGGATCGACGATGTTGTTTCGAGGTCGCAATTAATAGCGGCGACCAACAGTTCAAATAGTCCTTGCCGGATGCCGAATAATCCAATAACCTGATTAGCGCGACCGATAACCCGTTTACTATTGTCAATACCCGAAGTTCACCGACCGATTAACCCGAATTACGATTACCGATAACCCAAATATTACAACCACTAAACCGAATTACTATTACCGATAACCCGATTAATAAGACCAATAACCCGATTATTACGACCGATAACCCCAAATTAATATTACCGATTTCCCGATTGATAAGACCAATAACCCAAGTATTACTATTACTAATTTTATTAGTACGACCGGATAACCAATTAATACGACCAGTAACCCGATACTACTACCAGTGTCCTGTTAATGTTCCACGACGGTTGGCGACGACTTGACAATTTGACGAAATCGAGTCCGAATTAATTGTCGACGGCGACTCAATAACTTTATGGAATTGAGTCCGAATTTATTATCGACGACGGCTCAATAGAATGAAGAGTTTGAGTCCGTATGAATTAATTAGTTGAATTGACGACGATTTGCAATACAAACGTACTATAATAGTTTAATAAATTATTATTACGTGAGTAAGGGGTTAATGAATTAAGTGCCTGAAATAGTGGTCCCCCTCTGGGGGTCGCTCCTCCGGACCGAACCTCTTGGCTCGTGGTTATATCGTTCCTTTTCCGCACGGGCGGTTACACATGTACACGGGTACATCCACATAACGGTACAACAACAATTCCAATGACAATACAACAGAACAATCATATAATAATCATCAATACATAACAATACCTAGACTCCGATTTACATCATCCCTGGTCATGCACTTGAACTCTTACACTATATATATATACTTCCAACTTATGGTCACTTTGTATGTATGCGAGAGGTCACTTTTCTCAAAATTTCCATAAACTATATAAACGAGTGAAATTTACTTAAAACGCGTAGTTTGAACGAATAAATTTTACTCACGGCGTGTGGTTCAAACGAATAAAATTTGCTCACGGCGTGTGGTTCAAACGAATAAAATCGCCTCACGGCGTGTGGTTCAAACGAATAAAATCGCCTCACGGCGTGGCCCCCACTTATGTAATATCGACGTGACGCTGCTGCACTGCGCACTTCCCAGACGCAATGCCCATACGACCCCGGCTATCGTGACTTCAAGGGCGGACCTGATGGGTTTCAATCACGCGAATGTCTTTTCCCACGCGAGTCAGGCCCAAGAAATGACGGAGCTTAGCAAGCCGCAGGAGCGCTTCACAGGATGTGTTCTGATCCTGCCGGACGGGTTGCGCACGTAGTCTACGAGGTACTACCTTTGAGGTCCCCAGGGAGGTCGGCTCCGTCACCTGCTCACAGGCCAAAGAGACCGTACCACTATTCCCTATCCACGTCCAAACCCGGGAAGTGTAAAATTCTTTCTGACTTTCTGTAAAATGAGAAATTTATTTAGTTTTATCTTAGCCAGTGGCCCCCACTAGGGTCCGACAAATCCCTAGACGTTTAACGTCGGATCCGCGCGTATCTAATTTTCCTAGTTTGGGTGCTCAGCGTGAGTTGTAAGTTTTCTGATTTGTGAGTCGCACCAGTCATACCTTTACAACAACAATAGTTAATAAACAACTAATTGGTAATCGGCGAGTCACGCTGAGGTTTGCTTCTTCGATGCGCGTGTCAAACCTGAACGTGGGTCGTCGATTTGGGGTGACGGATTTCAAACCCCTTCAATTCCTATCGCTACTGTGGGTCAACAAAACACTTACACAATTCGGGTTTTCAGCGAGCATTTATTGATGAGTTACACAAAAATCTACGGGTACGCGGACAGATACATATTGTACGGGCAGATACAATAAGCGTTATGTCACAGTAATGGCACGCTAATACGTAATGAGCAGAGCTTCAATTGGGGGAGGGTTACGGAGTCGTCGCCTTTTTCACTGAACTCACACAGCTGAGTCAAAACACGGCATATACTGTGAAGCCTTATCTCATGACAGCTGCGCTTACCTTACTTATGAAAAACAGTAGGGGTCAAATTGAAATTTAGTACTTAATGGGTGCAACGGTTAGTTATCGACAACATGAAGGCGCCATCGAAATAACTAGTGGCTCAGTACTACATTCGCTAACAGGTTGGGTACTCCGATACACAATAGGTTCAGGTAAGCGAAAGGCGGAACGAGGCGGGGAGGACGAGCGTGCAACGGGACGTTTGCGAGACTTCATCTTGCTCATATAAATCACAAAACTATGGTACATAATGATCGGTTACTTATTTTCGCAGTTAGTAGCGATGAGGTTAGCTTATGACAAAGTAATACATCAAGTGATACAACAATGCTTATTAAAATCATGACAACGATAGGTACTGCTCTTCGGTACGACTCCTGAATCCTAAGGTGCGAACATGGTGCGGTACAACGTTTTCTTTCCTACTCGCATACATACATACGTGTTGAAAGTGACCTTATACAATTTGTAGTGGGGCTTCCAAATATTGCTAATTTATTTTTCTATGCGATTACTCTGCGAACTTGAGTCCCTAATTATACTTGATCTTTGGTACAGGATATTACAAAAACAGACGTTTCAAGTACACCACTTGAGTTATAACAGCAGAGGAAAGGAACGATTGGGCGGGCTTGCCCTTCGAACAGCTTACGGGGTCCCGGTAGACTGAAGTTGGGACCGAATTTTGAGCGTTTCCCAATACTAAATTTTGTCGCATATACTATACGGGTTGTACCTATGATTTTAATTGAAACGAGCAATATTAGAGGCGAGGCCTCGTAGGCCATCGGCATTACTCTAATTATACTAAAGCCTGCTTTGATCTGACTTGGAAAACGTTCAAGAACGAGCTCAATTTGGTATTAAGATTTAATTGTTGTTTCGAGCAATTTCTGCTCGACGAAGCGAGGCGGTAAATGAAGGCCCCGGTTGATAGGACAACCATAGCCAATTTTCTAGCTTGATCCGATTCGACACGCTTCCTCAAATCGTTCGGGTCGCAATCTTCGGGCTTAATTTTGAGCACAATTCGATTGGGTCGGAGGGAGACTTTTGAATCTTTAATAACTCTTGATTTTGCCAGCCTTTCTCCACTAAACCTTGTACGGTGGCTGGGCTTAACCTTACTTATCGATTTTCTAGGACCGGGTCAGTGGTCCTTACAAAAATGGTCCGTCGGGCCAAGACCCGATAGACTCGAAGTCGCATTTGGCGACTTCGACAATCTTGAAATCAAAAATGTTTGCACTGTTAATATGACTTATCAACACTGGGAAAGATAATACTTTCCCTTGCCTAACTAAAATGTGTGGAAAAGCAAGACCAAAACAGACTTACGAAAATAGTCTGACTTATGAAATTTGAACTACATTTCGAGCAACGATTGTGCGGGTCGGATTTAGATTGCTCATAACTTTTGAACGAGCCACGGCTTTGCCGGGCTCAATAGCTTCAACGAAAGGCCTACTGGGCCTCCATATCTACAAGAAAAATCGTTAGAATTCCTGGAACAGACGTCCAGATATTAATGTGTAAAGTTCGGGTAAAAGCGGACTATTATCGGGCCGTCGGGTTTGTAATTCCGACATGATAAAGTTAAAGTTTGTGATACTATCTTAAAGCAGGCATGCTTGCGAAGAAACTGCGAGAGTTTCACCAAAATTCCTGGAGGGAATCCGTAAATATTTTAATTTTAATCTGGGACTGACAATTTTGATAGGGTCAGGCCACTTCCAGGCCATCGGGTTTGTGATTCCGATGTAATAATGTCAGGTTTCAGAGCGGTGTCCAATAGCGGACATCCCTATGGAGAAACAGCGAAATTGCTAGAGAAATTCTTAAAATATTTTACTTTTAGTCTTGATTTCACATTTTTGTGGGGGTTACGCCACTTCAAGGCCGTCGGGTTTATATTTCCGACTTGGGTTCTGAACATTTTGAGCATTATATCACTAGCTCGGGTCCTCCTAGAGATCCGAGTAAAATTTTAACTGAATCCTTGGATAAGTTCTTGAAGTATGTCAAATTTCTATCGAAGTGAGCCGAGTCGCTCACGGGCTTCGTCTCAATGTGCCTACTTGCGGTCCAGCATAAAATTTTAACAAACTGACGTTGCACATGACATCGTTGTCTTATCGACAAAACTTGCACAGGTTCCTAATGTAAGTCGACGCAAAATACCAGAAAATTCCTACGAACAGAGCCAATAATGAACGGACAAATCTTGTCCACAGCAATCATAAACCACTTAAAATCTTGAAAACCAATGTTGGCAAATCATAAATAAACCGTAGACGCGCAAGTATGACCGTGGATGATTCGGAGTACTAATCGATACGGCTTGCTTAACCAAAATGCTTTCATGAAAAAGGTTTGTTTAACCTCGGTCAGCTCAAACTAAAACTTTTCCAATCTCATCTCGACTCAGGGAATTATGTAAAATTCTTCGGCGCGAGTGTCGCGCTTATTTGTGTCCTAACTCTGTGACCGAGGGAGGTCCAGTATGACTTCGGGATTGATCTGATCGTTAACGGCCAACAGAGTCAGCGGCTCAGGGGGACAAGCTAGGACGGGCAGGGCTATCATGTAAAAGGAAAGTGTGGACAGGGGAGGCAAAATGCTATACGGTGATACGTCTATTAGTACGTTACTCGACCTTACGGGCTATCTGATAACTTCGCTCCTACCTATCTGGCATGTATGGTAACTCTAACCGCCTCCCTGTCCGCACTTACAGTCCCTCGTTCCAGCAGTCGTCCATCGCGCGCGTCCATCCATCCGCCAAACAGAAGAAAGCCAGTCAAAACCAAGTAAAACAGTAAGTAAAGAGCGAATATACACACTGATTGTTGAAGAGCGCCAGAGCCGGTCTGCAAAACGACCGAACTCTGCGCTGTCGAAGTCATACTGAACGCTGATGAATTAGTGCGTCTCCGCTTTTATATGAAAATTTAAAATTTTAAAATTTCGAATCTTGGAGACGGTTGAAGTGCTTATTCAGCACTTTTGGCCGATTTTCTGATCCAATATTATGGAATTAAATAAACACTGTTATCGGCCAAATTCCGATCATATTTTCGGAAATTTCGAGCCGATTTTCTTATAAAATCTTATTTAATTGGGTTGATTTACGACCCTGTTTACGGCAAATTTAATATAAAATCTATATGAAAATCTGCAACTTTCTAGAAGCTTCTTAATATTAACTTCATTTAAAGTCTGCTAAAACTAATACAAATGCTACTGAAAACTTTCGTATACATCGGCACGTTGCAAATTTAAACCGTACATCATACGCTAACACTTCGTATTAAGCCACCAGCCCTAGTAGAAACACTAATACTTTCGGGGTCACGTTTACTTAATTACAGATGCCAACGCTGTGTCCTGACAGCTCGGATGTACTACCACCTGCATATTTATAGAAATAGAATTAAAGATTCGACGACGAAGCAGCTTAATATCCAGAAATTTCGCTGATAAGAAAGAAATTTTATATAGATGCTCTATTAAATTTATATAAATTATACGCGTAGAAGGTTATTTGTTTACCGGCTCGTAAGCTATGTACATAGTATAACGCGGCAAGTTAACTCTAACACTTGGAGCAGTAGCGGTAGTATCAAAGCTCGACAAACTGTATATGTACATATAAAGAGCGAAGTCCGAATTGGTCAGTCGCAGAAGCCAGCTAAACAAGCAATTACACGCCTATATTGAAGCTATACTCAGCTTGTAAGTATATCCGTTTGTGTGCTTGGAAACAACATTCGAGAAGAAGACGCGCTTATGTAAACAAAAGAAAAGAAGCGACAAGAGCAAAGGGGTAAAAAGAGGGTGGGGGTTACTGAGGGATGGCCGGAGGGCCAAACGAAGTTCGGATTCGGACTCAGTACGTCCGTCCGAGCATAAAGATATGTAACAGGACCGTATCCGGTCTACAGGGGGGAAAATAGACTTTCGGGGGAGGGTCCATGCCAAATTTTCCAAAATGAGGGTGTTTTAAACAGTTCCCCTGGGTTCAGGGTGCGTTTTTCTGGGGAGTTTTATACCTTTCTGAATTCGTATCTATACGGGGAATCCAATGAGGGGTGACACGCCGGTCGGGGCGTTATTTTGAAATTTCCTTATGGGGTACCCAAAAGTGGGCGCAGCGAGACCCGTCTGGGCTCAAATTAAAGCCTCGGGTCTGGGGATTCTAATGATACCAGGTATATACTTTTACGACTAACTTTCGTTGAGTTATTGGGTTGAGTGTGTTTTATCAATTTGCGTACCTACATATTCGTTCCTAAGTCCGTGGATCCGGGTCGGATCTCCACGAAACCGGTCTCATTCGAAAGACCGTAAAATTCTCTATAATAAATGTTGAGCATAAAATTTTCGAATTCCCCACGGTTCCGGAGTTATGGACCGGAGCCGATACTTTTGGTTTCTAAAGTTCGTAAATTTTCATTTTTGGTTTCTTATCTCAACCAGCGGAATTGAACGCTGGTAGAGAATATTTCGTAAAACACGACAAATTACCAGTGTAGCGAGCACTGGTAAACTTTATATTTTCGATTTGCACTTATAATTTTCAGATAATTTTGACAATTGCTGTTCGCTTTCGAGCGAGCAGCCACCTTTTTGTGGTCCTCATTGGTGAGGACGGTCGTGATGGGTGTCCGTCGCGGCCACTATTTCCTATGAAAATTTGCAACTCGTTTCGAGGTCCTACCATACGGGGTAGGGCTATTCCTAGGTAGACGCTCAGTCTGGGTTCGGCGAGGGAGTCGTACCGTTCTTAAATTCCCTGCAAATAGAGCATGGCAAGGGCTCACCATGCTCACGTTCTGCACCTATAAAACATCAGTTTATGTGCGTGAAAATTCCCTGTAATCCCTGCTAAAAACACGTTAAATACTTTACACTCCTCTGATCATACTTCCAGCCTAAAATTCACAAAAATAACGACAAAGTACGGCAAACGGTATACATAAATTCCTTGCCAAACAAAGGCGCTTTTATGGCCTGACCAGTCAAATATAACAGTACAATCGTGACATAAATACAACACGAAATGATCATAAAGTAACATGCCATAGTGACAATAGCACGGCGCTTTTATGGCCTCCTACTGTCCAACAAACGGTACGAATATATATACATAGATATAACAACCATGTACATAAGTAATTGACAAATGCTATCCCGATCAATTAGCAATTTCGTGTACCAAAAATACGTACGAGTAATAACATCAATTCCATGGTACACAATCGTAAGATACAATTATGGTCATATATGTCAAAACGTGCCTTTATGCCCATCGAACGAATAACAATTACGATGGTAACGATACGTAATTCAAATATACATATAGGGTGCCTTTATGGCCAATGATACTATAGAAAAATGATGCAAATGCTAACATATATGTACCAAAGCGTGCCATTGGGGCACTACAATCAATATGTATATAGCTGAATATAGACATCTGCACAAACGATTACGATTCTTCAGCAATTAGTACTTTCCTGAAATGGCAACGGTAATACCCATCTTGATCAAAACATGTCGGCGGTGCAGGCCGAAATACTGAAAATACGAGTCGGTTACATAGCGGGACTTTTTTTTCCTAATTATTCCGTTTACCTATATATCGATATAAATGGTGCGATTGAGTTTGTTCCAATTACGTACGTATATATATACCTTGATTTTGATTCTGTTCCAATTGTTAATATCCATATATATATATATCCGGTAATTTCTGGTTTGTTGCAATTATGTACTTATATAGCAATGTTGATCTTATGAGTTGTTTCGAGTACTGATTTACGTATATATCGTGGTTCATGGTTTGTGCCAGTTAGGCGATCTATATATGAGGTGACAACAGGGCTTTATGGTCGACGGGTATATATAGAGAAGCTCAATTTACATATTTGTTTGCGTTCAGAGGAGATTAATTGGTTCTGCTTACATAAATGTACGTATTGTAAGGCGAGGGTGGGTTCCGTACCCTTTTGGGCTATTCCTGTCGGGTGTTCCGGGTTGGGGAGAAACTGGTGACTGAATTCGGAAAAATTGGCCACCATACATGTGGTCATGATTATTGGGGAACTCAACTAAATGTTGACCATTACACTATGGACAGGATTTTTTTGGTACTCGGAAAATGTTGACCATTATACTATGGGCAGGATTTTTTGGTAGTCGGAAAATGTTGTCCATTACCCTGTGGACGGGATTTCTTGGTAGTCGGAAAATGTTGTCCATTACCCTGTGGACGGGATTTTGGTAGTCGGAAAAATGTTGTCCATTACCCTGTGGACGGGATTTTTGGTAGTCGGAAAAATGTTGTCCATTACACTGTGGACGGGATTTTTTGATACTCGGAAAAATGTTGTCCATTATACTGTGGACCTAATTATTGGTGGTCGAAAAAATGTTGACCATTGCACTGTGGTCAGATTTATTTTTATTCGAAAAAATGTTAACCATTGGGGTGTTGTCAGAATTATTTGTGTTCGAAAAAATGTTGACCATTGGGATGTGGTCAGGATTTTTTGTGTTCGAAGAAATGTTGACCATTGGGATGTGGTCAGGATTTTCGTAAATGTTGACCATTGCTGTGTGGTCAAGATTATGGGTTTTCGATAAAAGTTAGCCATTAGGCTTGTGGTCAGGATTATCCACCTAGTAACGATCCGTAAGGATCTGTTACATTTACAAGGGCACTGGCGGGTGCTTGACGCAATTTATGTTAGCCAAGCATACCCTAAGTACTTCTGCTTAAGCAATACTCTGAGCTTGATCATTGTATAATATATATTACATATGTTTGGATTACAGGACGAAGCAAAAAACGTGGAAAATTCCAAACAAAATTTTTAAACCGGAATTCCGGTTCCGGTATGGTTTTTGCCCTTTGCCGGAACCGCAACCGGAACACGATTTTCGCCGGAACCGGAATTCCGGTTACTCCCTGATATTAAGGTGTCAACAAAGACAAGAACACGTTGGTTTTTCAATTTCCATCTGATAAGCTAATCGAATACACATTCGGTTAAGAGATAAGGCAATAAGGTCATTGTAATCGACAATATGAGCATAAGGTAACGAAATATAAGTAGGATATCAATACAATACAAGAACAAAATATACATAGTTATGTCAAAGGGTTACGTTAAACCATGGATGCTGGCTTCCTTAATCGAACGCTCAGAGCCGTAGGTAAGGATAACTTTAATAACCCTAATGAACACTCGGAGACTTCTCATCTTACCCTGCTAAAACAAGTTTGGGAACGGGTAGAAAGTGGATCGTACGACACAGTTAACCGGGCGTCTATGAAAACTTATCGCTCTATAATACTAAAAATACAACAATCGGCTGGTTCACACAGGTTAAGATCCGGCGGTCCCGACATAACATTTCGCGATGCTGCTAAAATTTTATGTACAAAATTATGCCGTTTTCGATCAAATTTCCGAACATTGGTAAATGTGATACTGCATTTGCAGTGACGGTGTATCGGAGCTTAGCGAATTCGGTGTAACCGTGCGCTTTGATGCGACTACACTGCTACAAGGCAAAGAAACTGAAAATATGAATCTAAAGCCAAAGGAAAATATACCTATGAAACAGAATTTATCTAACTCGACGTTACTGTGTAAATTTGTGTAAAAACCTGAGCGATTCCACTCTAGTTTTTTCATTATTTTTGAACGGGCCACGGCTTTGCCGTGCACGATAGCTCAAATGAAAGACCTAACGGTTCCTCATTTGTAAAACAAAAATCAACAAATTTCCTGGACGAATTTTGAATTATAATCAATTGTAGGTGGGGTCACTTTCGGGTCACCGGGCTAATGAATCGGCTGACTCCTGTCAACCTAAGGTTTCCATTTGAAAGACCAAACACTTATGCGTTACCTAACAAAGTTTTAGCAAAATTTCTCAACAGAATTTTTGCGCCAGAACAGTTCAGTTAATTCAGGCTCCTTCTAGTGCAGATCCGTTCAAGGATTAAATGTATGTGACAACATCGTGTAAAAGCTAATGAAATTCTCCAAATAAAAACGATCACAAGGATCGGTGCGTGCTGATTTCACATATGTTCCTAGAAAAACCTTTGCGGAGGCATCCCATTTTTAAGTCAATGGGCTCACGGACTCAGTTGAATTCTCTCAATATTCGGGTTTCATTTGAAAGATTAGCTACTTTTGTGTTACTCGACAAAAATTTCAACAAAATACTTGGAGGAATTTTGCGCCAGACTAATTTAATTAATTTTGAATAGACTCTTAACAGTTTTCAGTGTATTGATCCGTTATGGTGAGTGAAATGAACATGTACATAAATATCGTAAGACCTAGAATTCTTGAAATCAAAATGGTATCAAGGATCAGTTTGTGATCAACTCAAATATTTTCCGGCTAAAATTTTATATAACCTCGGTCGGCTCAGATTCAATCTCCTAACCCGACTCAGGGAGTCATGTAAAATTATTGCTCGCGCGTGTCGTGATGTTTGTGCTCTAACTCATAACCGAGTTAATTTCGGCTCGTGTGAAAGAACTTGCTACAGGTCGGCTAGGGTCAGGCGCCTGCAAAAGACGTACAACAGAGGACACTGCAAACTCAAGGGGCTGTGGATGACAAAGTAACAGTCTTCGACAGGACGCGTTACGTTTCTGATAAAGGCTAAACCATTACTTCTTCAAGTTCCGTCTGCCACACCCACACTTACGTACCGTCTCCATCCCTCCTTCGTCCAACCATCGATCCTCAGCCAAGCACCAGCGGAAAAACGAAAACTACGAACAATATACTAAGCGTCGTTGCCGGACTGTATAATTGTCCGAAGCTCGCGCTGGCGAAGTCAAACGGAGCTTGGTGATCTAGTCGGGACTTCTGACCCCGGCTGTCTTTTCGGTCTCCGGTAGTCCAAGACGATGTAATCATTCCGGGGTTTCTGTTTTTTTTAATTTGGCCAGTAAAATTTGGAGTCGAGACTAGTAGTTAAGCCGACGGCGGTCCGAGTCCAAAAGAAATTCCGTTGGGATTGGGGTAATTAAAACACTCGTTAATTTTAATGAGCGTGTCTGGTGAGAGCCGGTTTTTGGCAACCCATCCCGTGTCCTAGAAGTTAGTAAACAAAATCGTCGATTTTAGTGACGATTTGACCCCAAACAGCTTAATCCCCTTAGCCGTCATCTCCCCGAAATCTAACTTTTCCATCCACATTTTCGTCAAAATACATCCTTATGTATAATTATTATTAAATTTAATACTAATTAATGTTTAGTTAATATATACATATAAATTAATATTAACCATAGAATATTTTATTTTATTATTAAATACTGCCTAGACAGATATATAAATATTCCTATGCTTACATAAAAAATGTTTAATATTTAACTAATATATAAATATAAATAATCCCAGTATATAATTGTTTATAAATTTATTATTTGATTATACAATAATTACTTAATAAATATATTTTTAAATTTATAAGTACACCAGACAGATACATAACTATATACTCATAACTATATATAAATTGTATTATTTTGTTGTTTACTTAATATATTAAAAACTATGATTTTAATACTAAGTTAACAAGTTAACTAACTATATATGCTTAATAAATATATTAATAATGTTAATATTAAATTTTTGTGTATTTATTTATTATCGTAGACAGAAATATAAGACGTCCACGCAGACGTCTACGCAAACTGACGGAAAACACCAACACGAGAGTGAGACACAAAAGGGCTCCCAATCCATTGATCACTTCAGGGTGCAAGCCTTTTATTCGGACTCGGCTTGTCCAGCTGGTCATTTTGATGCCGTACACTATAAACATTAGATCTAGAGAAAAACCGGGCTTTTTGACGAGCCCATTTAGGTTTACGGTAAGAAAATCAAACATTTCAAGGGCCCTTAAGCCGGCTGAGGTAATCGTTTTAGAACCAGAGTTTATTAATTTTTTGGATCGGGCACAGCGGCATCTTATCGAGTCCAAATTAAATCGTCAAAATGGTAGTTTTGATGGATTTTTGCCAAATGTGGCTATATGGGTACCAGTGTCTGGGCTCTCCATTCGCTGAAAATTTTGCCAAGGGTCTTGGACTAGGGGCCCCCTGGTTCCAAACCAGCTGGCGCCTCATTTTGCCAAGGAGCATTTTCCCAGACAAAACGGTTAAAAATCGTGTTGTCAAGACGCTTTCGATGGAGAGAAAAGGCGGTTTTGAAGCAAATTTTGATAAAATTTGCGAAACTTTTGCGTTAAGAACGGAATTTTATTACAAATTTGAACAACTTTTATGTATTTTGAACTGATTGGAAACAAAAATATTTTCCAAGATGCGGTGAACCGCGGGAGCTCAAAATTTTGCCAGGGGGCAGGAACCGGGGGAGTCCAAAATTTTGCATGGGGGCACAGGGCACCTATTCTGAACCTGGGGGAACCGAAAATGTTACGGGGGGCCACCCCCCAAATTAGAGAGTCCAGAGTGTGTCGCAGCCCATATCTCCCAACTCGGACTTCGCATTGAAAAATGGCATACAGAGTCAGCTCATCGAGATATAAAACTTTGCAGACTACAACTTTTTGTGGGATCACTCTAGGCCGCTGTGGGCCTGAATATAGCTCGCCGACCGTTTGTCATAACTATTGATTTTTGAACTTTTGGCATGTTATTTGCGCGTTTTTACCTTACAACGAGTCTATTAAGTTATCAAGCACGCTGAATGCGATAGTTTTGCTATCTAGAGTCCAACCTGCCTTCCGTATATTGTACTTTGTCGTGGGAGTGCACGGTTCTTACGGCCTACGAACCCAATTTCCAAAATGTTATGTGTTCTCGTTTGTTTGGTTGTATATTTCGTGCACGGCATCAAGAATGGTCTATGTATAATAGGTTTTTTGTACGCTGAAAACGATAACTTTGTTATCTAGAAGAGTCTAACACAAATATTTCTTGTCTTCTCAGATGTTTTCAATGGATATAGGGTCAAAGAACCCTACTATTAGAATATAGCCTGTCTCAGTAGTTTGGCTATATGCGGCACCAAGTATGGTGTGTGATAAGTTTTCGGTGCACTGCATGCTATGATTTGGTTATTTAGAGACTAGACCAGACATATACTTGATGCAGTGTCAGATGTTTTAGATGGGATTGGTAAACGAGATTTTAGGTTTTTCAATCGGTTCAGAGTTCCAGAGGATTTAGGGTGGTACATCACAGACTGTTCAGGTGATTACGCAAAAAGATAAATTTAAAATAAAGTTACGCTCGCTTGGTTTCACCTTCGTTTGCGAGATAATAGCAGCATGTCTCAACGTGTAGACGGTAAATTCTGAGTGTTGAATGTGTAATTTAGAAAGAAGTGTAAGCTTCGGGTATTTTATGGGGTGTTGGGAGCTGACACCTCATCGGTTCTGTGTGTCCTCTAAAGGACACCCAAAATTTTTGACCACAAATTTTGATTCTTTATATTGTTTCCGATTTTGCCTATACTCAATTTTTGCTAAAATTTTGCCGATTTTCCTCAATTTTTGCTAAAATTTTGCTAATTAACAAAATGAGCCGCATATAATCACTGTTGGCTGGAGATATGCTTGTGAATTGCGTATGTAGGGATTTATGGGTCTGAAGGAAAACGAATGATTCTCGTTTAATCGAAAACGATCGATTCTCGTTTAAACGAAAATGATCAATTCTCGTTTAAGCGAAAACGATCGAATTAAGCACAGCCTGCATGGATAAGGATTTTCAGTAGGGAAATAATAATGATTCAACAAATACAATGATATATATGCATGTGAAAGCCATGAAAAGTTCGATAAAATGCAATGTAAAGTGACCCACTTGACTTGGGGTACGAACGACTCCCCAGCTAGCCTGAAGATATTCCACAGAATTTCGTGTTCCGCCAATGTTAGAGGCCCCAGCCGCATCAAGGCCACTCCGAGTAAAATTTTGGTCCTGTGGATAGGCCTGAAGGATTTGGTCCTGAGCATTAATCGTCGTAACCCACTGAATCTCCGCCTTTGCCAACCAATGTACTGATACTGCAGGGTAGAGGGAAAAGGATGCCTAGGTGGTGAACTTAGGATGAACAGGAGATGTATAGTGATATGCAGTAGGTACCGGACTGGAGCCTTTGCGCCACGACAAGTTATGTCAATGGACTGGCGATGGACAACGCGTATTTGTGTTGTACAAGTAACATACATAAACAGTAATCAAGTGATATACTTTTGCACATAAAATTGTAACGCAATTTTTGAGCATGTCAGAACATTGCTATGTTATATTCTAAGACGAAGTCCAGATTCTACGTCGGAAAGCACTATTACAACTTTATTGTATTTAATATGTTTTAGCCCGACAGTGAGGATGGGAATGAAATAGTGTTCTGTGATGTGTGCGAAGTATGTGTCCATCAGGCCTGTTATGGTATTCCTCTAGTACCTGCTGGCTCGTGGTTGTGTCGCGTCTGTTCTATGGGCGTGATTAAGCCGCCATGTATACTTTGTCCAAACACAGGTGGTGCCATGAAAAGTACAAGGTAATAATTTGTTTGTGATATGCGTGGAACAAAGTTTAAAATATTATTGATACCGTGTAACATAGACGTCGTATAAATTGGTCATTCTCTTACGCCATATATGGGCTTTCTCAACTACCTCTAAAATGGAACGGTGAGAGAGTAATTTTGTTTCCGCAGAACCAATGTGAGGTCCCCTTAGTTCAACTGGGTGACTGGGAAATCGGGAGTACAGTCAAAAGCTGATTGACGATTACCAATTTTTCATATTAATATTAGAGTATGTGGAGCAACGTGACGATATGCTGTAGTGTAAACGATTTTCCACAGTGTTAAATTAGGATTTTTATCATAATAATAGCAAAAATTTGCATATCTTTCACATCACAGAGAGAAATTTGCTAGGTTTTATGTGCGGAAAATTGCCTAGCTCAACTAAATAAAAGCCGAAAATAGTTTTGGGGCTGAAGTGGGGGACGACAAAGTTTATGCATGCGCCCCCAACTTCATTTGTAAGCTATATGTAATTAAATTATTTTGAATATCTGCGATATTCTATTGTTACGCACCTCAAATACAACCACAAGGTGCTACTACTTACAAAAATGCTGCACAGGTAACTTTCAAAAAGGAATTTATGACTAGGGTAATCAGGAGCGTTGCAATCTTTTATTATATTGCTGTAGCAGAACATTAAAGTTAGCCATGTTCGCCGACCGGTCCGGGCGGTTTTTAAAATTTGCAAGTACATACCCAAAACTGTAAATTTCCAGACCAGAACTGGAAATTCAAAAATGTTTTTCAAAGTTAAATTCGGTACTCACAGTTTCTGCGAAATTTTTTAACATGTGTTACGGTAGGATTTATCTAATCGTGATGTGAGCAAAAATTGCGTCTAAAAATAAGCCTCAACAATTTTGGCACACTGTTGGCCAAAAAATTTTAATGTTGAGTGAAAATAGATTTGGCTTAGTCGATTGGGACTATGGAACGGTCCATACCGAATAATTTGCTCAGGCTGCATCACTAATTAAAAATGTAATTACAAGTATTTATTTCAAGCAATAATTATTGGAAATCAGCGAGTTTCTGAAAATACGCTATCATGCAATCTCTTGGCGACACGGTATCTGAAATTTTGAAATGTGTAGCTGATTGTGAAATTATTGTGTGTAACGCTTAGCAACTCAGTATATTATTTAGGTCACAATATAGGTATACGGAGTTTCTTTAAATAGGTTACAATTTTTGGGAAAAATTAGTTTGCCTGCCCGTCATATAACAATTGTTCAAGAGATTGATGTATTATCGCAATTTTTTATTGCAAGTGTAACAGATCCATGTTGGAGCGTTACGATATCTTGATCACAGTCTAATGACCAACATTTACGAATTTAGCCACGGATATCTCCCGAAGTGGAATGCCCCACGTGAATGGCTCCGAAAGGACACGAAGCCATTTCCCAGCCTCCGTATATATATAATTGGCACAGGTTTGCGATCGACTATCTTTTATCACCACTGAATTGCGTGTCAACTTCCGACCGCGCGAGTCCCCGTTGTCGCTTTAGTTATAATCACTGTGTACATCGCAAATCAGGAATCGCAAGGCCTGATAGTCTCGCTATGCAACTACAGATATTTTTAGCACTTCGGCCTGCACCGCCGACAATTTTCGTGATCGAAACGGGTATCATTACTATTTCAGGAATGGATAGTTGTATTATTATTCATGTTATTTATCGTACCATGTACCGTTTGTATTGACATAGAGGCACCCACTCGCGCATCTGATTTGTATATTATAATCCTGATCATATCGATTGTTATGTACCCATTTATACCATTGTTCATGCACATACATGTCTGAATGGATAACTGCATTGTATTGATTCTGTACATCCGATTTGTACCCTTAATCGTATGTGTATTGCTGTAACCGTATATATAATCATCGTACCATATTTATACTGATTTCGTAGTATATATTCTTTTGGTTGATTGTGGTCATAAAGGCACGTATCTGTAAATAATTTCTTTATTTCTGATGCTCTTTCCATGATAATCGTTATATTTTGTTATACCTTGGATGTTCATAATCGTTGAGGTGCATATGTCCGTGAGTAACCTATTCTTGATTAGATTGATTTTTAGAGAGGGAATAGCGACTTCCGCATAGCAAGTGCTTTATATAGGTAGAAACGCTCGGGTTTGGCGATCCCTTATTATACCCTACCCGCGAATAAGTAGGACGGCACGACTCCCCGAACGCCCCGATAGGTATAGGAAAAGCCCTATCCGTGTGGTAGGACCGCGAAATTCGCCTCGATTTTTTGTAGAAAAGAGTGGCCATGACGGAAACCCATCACGACCGTCCTTATAAGCGAGAACCACAAAAATATTGGCTGTCGCCCTATAGCGAACAGCAAAGTAGCAAAATTTCTAAAATCTGTAGGTAAAACTGGCCGATATTAAAGTTACCAGTGTTGAAAGTAAACAATACACTCGTAAATTGTAACGACAAAATGTTATCAGCTACTAGTGTTCATTTTGCTGGCTAAGTTAGCTGATAAAACTTGTCAATTCCGAATACTCGGAACTGAAAGTTGCGGCTCTGGCCCATACTCCGGAACCGTTGAGAAATCGCAAATTAAGAACTTAATAACATTTTACGGTCCAACGACACCGGTTCCGTGGATATCCGATCAGGATTCACGGAATCAAATTTAAATGCTGAAAATGCGAGTATTTAAGCGGCATCACACCAGCTCTCGATCGTTCAGTGTGACTTCGGCAGCGCAGAGAACGGTCGGTTTGTAACGTTCAGTATCTATGGTTTCAGTTTATTGGTTATTTCTAGCTCTTTGGCTTTTTCGTTTTGACTTTGCGAGTAGATGGACGAGCGATGGAGGTCGACCGATCGGATTCTAATATGTAAGTGTGGACAGGGAGGCTTAGTATTGTTGTAGAGTAATACCGATGTTAGATAGGATAAGCCCGGAGAATAGATGAGGCAGAAGCGAGAAGTTCGCACCGATTAGTCTTAAGGTTAAGCCTCTACGGACTCCCTGTCTGTACTTTTGGTTTACATGATAGTCTAGATCGTCCCGCAAACCCATAGCCGTTGATAGACGTGTTTAATAACCCATGTAACGGTCAAAGTCATGATGAACCTCCCTCGGTCAATGAGTTAAGGCACGAATAAACGCGACACCCGCGTATAGATTTATAGTACATGATTGTTTGAGTAGAGCTAGTAGTTTAACTTGAACGTTTGAGCCGGTCGAGGTTAAATAAAACTTTCCGCAGTGAACATTCGGAATAAAGCTCCGTACCATCCTTAGCCTTGTTCACCGTATCTCAATTTGATTAGGCAGTACCGTTAGAAAAATTTATCATTCATGAAGAGATATCTTTGCAAAGTCGTGATCTGAATAATTATTAATAGTTGTGAGCCATAAAATTGACCTGGCACACTGTTCCTTCCAGCAATTTAGCAGAGATCTTGCTAAGATGTTAGTAGTAACCTACGCTTCTAAGATCGAGCCTAAAATGTAATTAATCCGCAACCGAATTTGTTAGTCTAATGTAATCGCTCCAGGAATTTGGCTGAAATTTTGTGCTGATCTCCGTAAGGCTCCCAGCTGTTGACTTAGTTCATGAAACTTTTCAATATCGCGTCAGAACCACAAACCCGCGGAAGAGCAATTTACAAAAATAGTATAAGGACTTCTCTTTTGGGAAATCTGGTAAGACATACAAATAATTAAGAAATCAGCTACATAAACTATGCGTTTCAACCCGATCGAGCTTGTAGAAGCCAGGGATAGCCCCAAAGCAGTTCATTGCTTCGGCAGTGGCCTGCTCGCACGCTCAAGCGTGGCGTTCTCGTTTTCGATAAAGAAACAAGCAAGTATTTAACCCTCAAGATTAGGCGATCTATCATAGGATGAATCAATAAATTAGCCAAACGTTAGTGGACTCGCATAAAATACATATATAGTGTTTTCGCACTGAATCGTCAATTATTACACTGTTTTGGTCAAAGTTGAACGATTAGATCATAATACATTTGTGTAAACCCTTAGATCCGCATCCAGTTTTGGAGCATCACCTTTTGGTTGAACTGCTATCTTGCATCGAGTTTGTTTACCCGGTCGTATTAGCAGCGAAAATTTAAGGCTGAGGTAAACACCTGCGACCCGTTCGTAGGTGTAGGAAGAGCCCATTTGGAATCTTTTGATAGACTGAATAAATATACGCTGTAAATGAATCGAACACCACCCAGCAAACTTATATTAGGACGTGAAGTACTCGATCTAGTATTTCCGAGCTTGATATACAGGGATTCTTTTCTTTACTGATTGTGGTGTAATCGTACTTTTTGAATATGTAGAATATTGTTCCGCTGAGCCAAGCGTGAACGAAGGTCCTGAGCGAATCCCGAGTTAGGCTCAAAATTGATAATTCAGTACTTTTCCCTGGATCCAGCTCGATCCAGCGTCTTCTCAAAATGTACAAATTTGGCCGTCAAATTAAAATATCAGTATTCCTAGTGTTGATAAAGTACAATTAATGTACACAGCAAAATACAAATTTTAGCAGTAAAATTTAGTTAGAAAAGTTTAAGAAGTTATAAAATTTTTTCCCACCGGGAACTCTAAGCCTACTAGGAGAGATCTCACCCCGCCGATTACGAATTTATTCTGGTTCATGATCATGGACATGAAAAAGCCCACTTTTCGCATTTATTTAGGTTGCAAATGAGCGTGGATTTGGGCCCGAATTTTGCATCTTTTTTTATTGTATTTGGGCCCGAATTTCGCATCTTTGTTTTATTGTATTTGAAGGATAATTTCATAGTAACCTGGAACTACGATGAATCTGTTGAACATTGTATTAGGAAAGCTCGTTGTACCCGTGGTATATCTCATACATACGTATGCGTGTAGGAAAGAAAAGTGCGTATGCGTATTTGTGCTATTAAGTGAGTACGACTCGTGCGACTTAAGGAAAGGAAATTCATTACCCGAACACAAGCTTTCGCCGAAAGACCAAAATAAGGAACCACACACGATCCGACGTTAAATGTCTGGGGACTTATCGGACCCTAGTGGGGCCACTGGTTAAATAAATTAACCGTTCTGTACTGTAAGTAGCCAACTAATCAATATGAAAACTTCAACACACACTTCCCGGTGGAACGATGATAGGGAATAGTGGAATGGAATCATTGGCCTGAGAGCAGGTGACGGAGCCAACCTCCCTAGGGACCTCAAAGGTAGTACCGCTTGGGCTACGAGCGCAACCCATCCGACAGGATCAGAAAACATTCTGTGAAGCGCTCCTGCGGCTTACTAAGGTCCGTAGCCTCTTGGGACTGACCCGAAAAGAAAAAAATTTACACCCCTTAGGTCCGCCCTCGAAGTTACGATAGCCGGGGTCGTATGAGCGTTACGTTGTGGAAGTGCGTAACGCAGCAGAGTCACGTCTGTTACATATACATCTGTAGTGCGGTTGCCAGTATTTTGGAAGAAATTAACCTGGGTTTTTGGTGCCCCATTTTAGTACACTTCGCGGAACCAAGGTTATTTTTATCTTAACTTTTGAATTTTTTCTGCGATTGCTTTTATTTCATAGTAAAATGATAAATGCCGATGCGTCGTTTTTTGTTTTTCGAATAAGGCTCCGGTTCTTAGGTTAAAGGGTTTAAGGCATGCTGCCCAATGATTCCTTGACCCAAAATTCGGAAATTTGTTCTGACGTCCGGGACGCTGAACGGCTGGACGGAAGTTTCACTTGGGGGTTTTCGGGCATGGGAAACCCATTGCCGTTTTTTCGCTGTGACCCATGTTTCCATGGGTACGGCGGTATTTTAGTTTTCTAAAATGAGCGTACCTCATTTTGCTTCCCTTCAAGAAGGTTATTTTTACCTTAACTTTCGAATTTTTTTCTGTGCTTGGTTTTATTTCATAGTAAAATGATAAATGCCTACGCCGCTTTTTTGTTTTCAATTAAGGCTCCGGTTCATAAGGTTTGAGGTATGACACCCTCGTGGTTCCTCGACCCAAAATTCGAAAATTTCTTCTGACGTCCTGGGCGGCCGAAAAGTTTTACTTGGGGTTTTTCTGCCAAGGCAAACTAATTGTTGATGTTGATTTTGCTCTGCGATCCATGGTTCTATGGGTAAGGGGGTATAGTTCATGGCCGCCATGGTTCATCGATTCAAAATTCCCGATTTTACTGTTGCGTTCTGGGAGGCTGGTTGCTTGCTCTTGGGTGTTTTGGGCACGGGAAACTTATTGACGGTGTTCTAACTTGTGCGGTATTTTGTGATATTCAATGGCCTGTGGGACCCAAAATATACGAAAATGGTAATATATCTACAACCGCTCGAGCTATATAAAGTTCTTGATCTCATTTTGTGGACAAATTTATCCTGTATGTTGCCGTAATAGTGTGCTGCTATTGTCATTATTTACGCTACAGGGTTCGGTCACGGTGGTATTTCCAATGGACCAAAAAACACGAAAATGGTATATAATTATTTACGTGAATACTAACAACCAGGTATTATCTTATCAACGACTTAAACAATATTGACTGATATTCAGTGGCTTATTGCTGTGTACATCTCTTGAAATTACATATTCACGCAGAATTCACCAACCTGGCGATAAGAAAAGCTACTAGTTATATAACTACTGCAAATGCGTATTAGGATGACACGCATAACTAAAGTTTGGCTGGGCGGATTGATTCGCGCCACAGTTCATTTTAAAGCTGGAAATGTTCATTTGTGGCCTTTATTTGCGAAGCCCGATTCCTTCATTTTCCGCCGGGTTTCGATGGGGGTCCAAAAATCGCGTAACTTATCATGAGCAGGAGCCGTTGTAGATATCTGACTTAAATTGGGTTCATTTTGTAGAGCACGTAAACCTCTAGTAATGTTACTTCGCTGCTTTATTATGATGTGGCGTATGGGTAAAAAAGAGTTTATAGTTGGGCCAATGAGACTCAGAACATACGAAAACCGCTACTCATTTTGTACGGCCATTTCTTTCTTTTAGATATGTGCAAATGGTATGCTGCTATTTTCATTATTTACGCTGCAGGGTTCGGTCAAAACCTGTTTTGGAATTCGTCCGTGGTACCCAAGATATACGAAAACGGCAATATTATCCAACATGAGTTTTCGTATTGTGACGCATTTCATTCTTTATAATTGCACATTCATTGTGTCCTATTATTATTTACGTTGCGTATAAAACGAATTTTTTAAAGGCCCTGGGGCTCAAAATACATAAAAACGTCAATATTTCCGCAACCACGGGAGCTATATGGATCTATAATTCATCGTTAGTCTGAGCAAAAAACTTATCTCACAGTAAGACCAAAATTCTGTTTTTTGACGTATCAATAATATAAATGTGTATAGAAAAATCTGAGCCACTAACCTATCTCATACCTTAGCGTTTAGGTGAGTTATGAAGCCACCCTTGATACAACCTATGAAGCCACCCTTGATACAACCTATCTCAGGGAAAAACCTATCTACATAGGTTTTTGGATTCAGACGTATGTTTTGTCCGAGTAAAAAACCTAAGTATAGATAGGGTTTCTGCTCACGTATACTACGTGTTTTGAGATAGGTTCTCGGTTGCAATTTCAGTACAATCCGTACAGCAGTTGAATTGTTGCAAACACTTGATTTGTTGAATTTGAATTGTTACAAACACACGACCCCCCTTGAAGGGCATTTCGAATTCAGTGCTTCAATTCACTCATAAAAATATAACGTTTTGGTTACCAAAAATATATTTCTATTTCTTAAAATAAGCGCTGTAGTTCTAATACAACCATTTAATGAGGCAATGTGAATTCGACTAATGGCCTTTGAGGCACCGCGTGGGGTTAGAGTGGTCGAAAGCGAAGTCACGAACAAAAAATATTTGTAATTCGACTATGCAACAGTATGTTTTTCTTGTTTTAGAATAATTTTACAGAACATACGTCGTACTAATATTAGTAATTAAGTAAAATATTAGTGAAATACGCTATATATACTAAAATATAAATATAATATTAGTGAAAATACTCAATGCAAATGGCCGTCAGCAATAACATTATTTCAATTAAGTATCACGATGCAGTCACTAATTTAAAAGCAGATGACTATATTTGGGTTCAGTGGGGCACCCGCCACAAGTATTGGCCGGCCATACTTTGCGATCCTGCTACAGCTCCAACTGGGACCAAAATCAATGAAGGAAAACTTTATATTTGGTTTTTTGGTATTAGTCGACACTCAGCTGGGAAATATGGTGTGGTCTCATCCCGCTGTGTCATATCGTTCAATGTTCCGCAAATGTATAGTTTCATCAAACTTACACCAAAAACGCCAATGACGTACGTCAGTGCTGTACAACATCTAAAGGAATACAGCACAGCAACAAAAAACTATTACGTTCTTGGTTTGCTGGACGCCGAACGCGTCTGTACAAGTCATGTGGATCGAGATGTCCATGTCGTTGTCAATGCGATGGCTGAGGCAGCTGCGATGACAACTCAGACCGATACAGGTTACTATTGTTTTCTGGCTAATTTTCTGACTAAAAGCACAAATTGTGAAATTTTCTATTGTGACAATTAGATAACAAATACTCGTTTTTGATACAGAATATGCAGTTTAGTAACTTACCACAGACAGCCACATTACCAAATATTTTTCTCTATTTAAGACACTGGACCAAACGCCGAAACCTCAGATCACGATGACGAACCTGACTTCATACCGGAAGCAACATTTCTCGATTCGACGGCTGCTTCAACAGCAACATTTCTCGATTCGACGGCTGCTTCAACAGTAACATTTATCAATTCGACGGCTGCTTCAACAGCAACATTTCAAGATTCGACGGCTGCTTCAACAGTAACATTTATCAATTCGACGGCTACTTCAACAGCAACATTTCTCGATTCGATGGCTGCTTCAACAGCAACATTTCTCGATTCGACGGCTGCTTCAACAGTAACTTTTATCAATTCGACGGCTACTTCAACAGCAACTGTGATAGCTCGGCTCGTCAACTACTCGGATACCGATAGCGAAACTGAGACGTATGATGATCTGTCAGACGGTGGCACTGCAGACATCGGAAACGACAGTGCAACCGAGCGTCAGCGACTCGGGATTCCTCCTGCACTAGAGATACTAGAGCGAATAAGAAAGGTCGAGAAAAAGAAAAATCGATCAGATGACGACGTCTAAACTTCAACTATTAGCGAAGTAACAGATCCGAACGACGCGGATGTTGTTCCCGATGGCTCTCACGATAGTTCGCGAAGCGTTACGCCAGAGCTAGAGCAGCAGCAAAATCAAACAGATACGGACCAAGCTGTTAACGATGTAGTCGAGAACTATCACTATTCGAACGGCACATCTGAAACCCCAACGTGGAGATCAATAAAACATGCCCGAGAAACTCGCCAGGGCTATACAACCCGCGGAAAACGTAAGCGAATTTTGCCAAGACAGGTCAAAAACATCAATTGCAGCCGTTGTCGACATAGATGCACGGATAAAATTACCGGAGAAACAAAACAAATGATATTCGACGAATATTGGGCGTGTGCAGACAAGAGATCGTACATTTGTGATCGTGTCGCTGTAGTGGACATTAAGCAACGCACCACTGGCAATCCCGCGAAATCTCGGCGACAACGTACGAAGGAATACGCGTAGTAGTCAACGACGAACGAATCAAAGTTTGTCGCGAATTTTTTCTCAGAACGCTTGATATCGACAGTGAATTCGTACGTAAGACCGTGGACAATAAGACCGCGACAGGTACTCACAGGAAAATCGCACATAGGCGTCGCCCAAGTCACAAGCTCAACGAATCTCAATTGCAGCATGTTAAATCTCACATAGATTCATTTCCTCGTGCTCCCAGTCACTACTGTCGTAAATCTTCGTCTCGTGTGTACATCGAGCCATTTCTTGAAAGCAAACTAAACATGCATCGACTATATGTTGAATACTGTGCCTAAAGAAGCATCAAGGCCGTATCGGAATCGTCGTATCGGCGTGTGTTGCGGAAGTTGAAAATTTCCATCTTTCACCCTAAAAAAGATCGATGTGCATTATGTGTGAAGTTCGAAAATTTACCAAGCGAACAAAAAGAAGATTTTCTTCCAACGTTTCAAGCTCACATCAGTCTCAAAGATCAAGCCAACACCGAAAAAGCAAACGACAAACGGCGTTCTGTAAATGACGAATCGTTCCATAACATCACATTCGACTCAAAAGCGGTACTTTACTTGCCCTCAGGCAATGTGTCTTCTCTATTTTATAACAGGAAATTATCTACCTACAACTTTACTATCTGTGACCAAAAGAACCTCAACGGGTTTTGCTATTACTGGACTGAGGTAGCTGGTAACCGCGGACCCATCGAAATCGCAAAATGCCTAATAAAGTACATCGAAGATTTGCCCGACACAATACAACACATTTCAATGTTTTCAGATAGCTGCGGTGGTCAAAACCGCAATCAGTTTGTTGCTGCCGCCATGTTATATCTAGTCAGACGCTCATGTCACATTAATGTCATCGAGCAAAAATTTTTGGTTCCTGGCCATACAAAAATGGAGTGCGACACAATGCACTCATGCATTGGTGCAGCCGCCAAAAACGTGTCGATTTTTTGGCCAATTAATTGGCTGGATGTTTTGAAACTTGCTCGCTCCGCTCACCCGTTTTACTCGAAGATATGATCTATTCCAGTTTTGTTGACGTAAAGTTATTGGCTAACAAGTATTTTGGCGGACGAAGGCCAAATATACCTTTCGCGAACGTTCGGAATTTGTTGTTCGAAAAATCTAAACCTAATAGTATTCAGTATCGGTTGGATTTTTCATCTGACTTCCAAACCTATGATTTGCCCGAAACTCGTACGCGTCAAAGTCACGAATAACCAGCTCTGCTGCAAGCCTATCATGAGTCGCTTACAATTTCGGCAGCTAAGAAGAAGGATTTACTCAAACTTTGTCACACTCATGCTATTCCCGAGCGTTATTGGAAATTTTACGAGAATTTGCGCGCTGCCGGGGACGAACGATCACAAACAGAAAACTGTTCAGACGAATCTGACAATGATGCCGAGAGCGATGAATACGGTCTGGTGATGGCAATGACTTCGAGGGCTCAGATGATGAAGATGACAATGTGCCACTGCAACAGCTGTTATGACTAGATGTAGGTTCTAAGCCCTTATTAAATTTCTATATTAGATAGGTTTCCAGTAAGGGTCCATAGAATACGTTAACTGGTAGTCTGAGCAAATAACCTATCTCTAGCTAATTTGCATATTGTAGCTAAAGGTGAGCTGATTTTGGCAATGACAAAATTTAATGGTTGTGATAAGTTAGAGCAGTCTCATAACGTTTCACCACGCTTAGTATGACTTAATTAGCTATATTCGTTCAGACCTGGAGTGAAAAATTATGGTTTTAAAATTTTGTAATGATCGTATCTCCATAGTTTAATTTTTTAGATAAGTTTTTTGCTCAGAGGAACGACGACATAATTGTATAGCTTTCACAACAATTATCTAAATACCTTCTAATTTATATAATTGTTTGTTGTACCATATTAGTTGTACCATATTAGTTGTTCCATATCTCCCCCAGTCAGTCCCGATAGGACACCCGCCAAACATTTAACTCAATCTGGAGGCATCGCCTTTTCCTTCAAACGCTCATTGCTTATAATTATAATAAAGGCATATATAAAACATAAAAATTAACATACACTCCGAGTATTGTTACCGATTATACGGTCCTAATGCATTATAATGTGTAAGTAAACTTAACGTGACGCAACGAACCAACCTATTTTGTAATATCCGACATAAATATAATCTCATTTCGATCGCAGATCACAATGTGTTCGCGTAGAATTTTTCACCGAATTTTAATCGATCAACAAACGTCCCTTAATTATTTTTAAGCCAATTAGCAAAATAGCATGATTAGTGGAGTCACAATAAGTTCACTTGTGCGTAATACATTTATAAAATAAAAACTTTGTACGTAGCAAAACAATGAGCGTCGAGGAATAAATATACACGCTTATGTGGTCCAAAAGCCTTTTACCGAATTTTAATGGATCAAGAAACGTCCCTTAACTATTTTTATGCCAAATATTAGCAAAATAGCACGATTAGTGGAGTCACAATAAGTTCACTTGTGCGTAATACATTTATAAAATAAAAACTTTGTACGTAGCAAAACAATGAGCGTCGAGGAATAAATATACACGCTTATGTGGTCCAAAAGCCTTTTACCGAATTTTAATGTATCAAGAAACGTCCCTTAACTATTTTTATGCCAAATATTAGCAAAATAGCACGATTAGTGGAGTCACAATAAGTTCACTTGTGCGTAATACATTTATAAAATAAAAACTTTGTACGTAGCAAAACAATGAGCGTCGAGGAATAAATATACACGCTTATGTGGTCCAAAAGCCGTTTACAATTCAGTTCAACTCAATTTACCAACAAAACAGTTTTCACTAAACGTATTATAAATATATTATACAGCAAGAATAAGTTGAACATTTTGACTGCCACAGAAATTTGTTCCAGCGCTGCTCAAACGAAAACAATACCACACAAAACTGAGTTGTCAAAACTTCAAAATGTATTCAATTTAGGTTCAGATTATTGTCGCAGTAACACGTCTACTAAAACCACATACCAATGTTTTATCCACCTTCCAAAATCTTCTAAGAGCAATTTTTTTTACAAGCTGCCCAGCAAAAACTATAATAGGAATAAATCGTTCAAAAGGATAGTTCACACGTATAAACTTTTAGGTATATTTTTAGCAAATTTTGACTGTAATTTGTAATGGGTAAACACGACAAAACCACGATGATTTAAAAATTTTTAGCAATGTTTTTTTTAATTTGAGCTCAAAATTTATCAAGATATTTAAGTTTATTTTCAAGCATAAACATGTAACTTTTCTGCATTCAGTTTGCCACCAATGCTCAAAACTTCATAAGTTAATGAAATAATATATTCGCGCTACGTATACCAGGCGAAAGCGCCGGATTTATTTGAAATAAGACCATAATATTGCAACCAGGGTAGCTATACCAGTACTCGACACAATTATTGTCCACTGCTCGCTCGCAACTTGTTCGTAGCAAAATGTAATTTTACTTTGAACTTTTGTAGCTCACTTTTTCCAAACGCGAATTATGGCATCTATTGTAGTAGTAAAATCTCCTCCTGATGGTATGGATACACATTCCGTCAGTTAGGAAAAAAGCGAAAGTCGAACATCGAAAGGTTTGGAATCAACTGCATTGCTACATAAATTCGTCGTGGTTAATATTAATTTATTCTATGATTTGTTTAATTACATATTAACACATGCAATTAGTATGCACGACGATAATTTTACAACGTATACATTTACACACAAAACACCCCTCGTGTAATAATAATTAGTTCTTCACCCAACAACGAGTCACAGATTGTAAGAATCGGTTTCAATTTACACACAGTCAAAGTTCGGTGTCTGATAATAATACATAATTTTATTATTTGTATAAACTGCATGCAAGGCCACACTCGCTGGCCACGTGGATGGGGGAAGGGGTGGTGACTTGCCGAGTGCTTCCGGTAGCGACATACAACATTTTAATCGGCAACACGATAGTGATAAAACATCATGAGGCCTTTCGAGAGATTCCATCCGAGTGTTGTAAACGCCACACTTCCGATAAACATAAACGTCACCGGATAAAGAAATATATGAGTGGATCTGAGGAAGCCCAAAGCTGAAAAAATAAACAAATATACTCTGTAAAAGAACTTACTATTGTTGAAATGTAGTAACTACGTATCCGTAGAAAAGAAATCGTTTTATGCGAATATTACGCTAAAGTCGGCCGAAATCTTGTTGAACTATACGAGTCAAGTAGATTTTATGGACAACACAAACTACAACCACATCTAAAAGAACAACCACTATATGATATTTGACAAATAAGTTTTTGAAAATACCAGACTTGAAATTTGTATATGCCTTAATCTCATACAAACTTCGTACAATAATTTTCTCAAGGGCCCAAATTTTGGGCTATTATACAGTTACAGTCAGCAATAAAAGCAAATTTTTGACAAATTGTTCACGAAAATTAAAAGTTGTTCAATAATGCATGAGAAAACTTAAGCTGCGACCCTTAATAACCTCTTTTGTCAAAAGCAATTGCCATTGAGTTGTTCGCTGAAGACAAATTTCATTTTTGTATAAAAGAACAGAAATTAGTCCGTTTCATATTTCATACATTTATAATTTGAAAATGTTCGCGATCACATTGATGTTAAAGTACAGGGACCGAATCGCATTCGCTAATGGCGTTATGGAATAGAGAAATGTAGAAATAGGATACGGCTATAGAAATTCGACTTGTTCTCTAACAATGTTTTGTACATGGTGTCAAAACAGGATGGTTGGGGGCGCATCTTAAGTTTACTCTTGCATAACTGCTCTTCGCAAATTAGTCATGAACTGTTCGCTTGCGTTTATTTTTGAAAGTGGCTGTAGTCAAGAATAAAAATAATCGCACAAAAACCAACGTACATAACAACGTCCGTTTCAGTTTACGTTCGTTCAAGTTGAAAGTAAAATAACCCGGACAGTCAAAAACCGAACAGCGGTTGTTTGCGCTTCGCATTTTATGCACTTGTCTTCGTCCGTGACTAGATGAATTTTCCTACTTAAAAGGGCAGGAAGTAAATTTATTATGATAAATCAAATTTTTTGATTTACTATAAGAAACGGCGAAAGCAACAAATAGTTTACACATAAGAAGTTTATTTTATGCTCTTTCCCTTATTTGCTTTACCAAAAATAAACAATGCGGTGCATATATTTCAGAAAGCGAGAACGCGTAATAGCTCCACATAACAAAGATTTCATGATACTACGGCGAGGCATCCGAAGATATCTACAGACCCAAATCAATATTGGAACTCAAAATATAAATAATAGACCTAAAATAAACTAAAACTTCATTATTTTTACTTACCAGTATATCCAAGGAACGTAATGTAAACGTAGTATGTTAGTGCGACAAACCAAAGAGCATTTCCCAAAAACGACGATAGTATCCAGCCGTATTTCATATAGCCTAAAATCAGAACGTCCAAAAATAATATACTAGTAAACGTAATAGATAACAAAAAGTAAGCGTAGCAGGAAAAGTATTTTGTATCTTATTTATGTATGCATGTATTTCAACTAAATATTTAATCAATTTATAATAGGTATCACCTTTTAGACCATTGGTATCAAATCCAACATACAAAAAGCTAGCAAGCTAAACATTAGCTAATGAATTACATAATATCAACAAATTCGTTGATTAATAAACTAATTAGCGCGTATGATAAAATCATAGAGCTTTAAAAATCGCATATTCACAATCAGCGACATGGAAAACCACCGAACGCAAAAATCAGCAACTTTGAGGTGATTTTAAAGCTTGCATAAAATTAACTAATTAGCCAATTAATTAATTAACATATGCGGCAGAGCTTCAGAAATGTCATATTCGTGATCAGTGACATAGAAAACCCCATGTGCAATTTTTTTCATTTATGAGCAGTTTGAAAAGTTTCAAAAAACAGCTAATTACTAATTCGTAATTAGCTAATTATCTAATTAGCATGGTCTTAACATCCCCGAATAGCAATAAAACAGATTATCAGCACGGCGAAATGTAGTATACTCACCAACATAATAGCTTTACACTAATTATTCATTAAAATAAGCAATTTTTGTTTCAAAATGCTAAAAATAGACTAGCACGCTTAAATAAATAGTTAATTACAAATTAACTAAATCAAATTTTGGCAACAAATATATGACTTGCAACTGAACAATATTACGCCTTTCAAACAAAAAAATTTAAATCGGCCAAGTAGATATTGAGGAGTTCGACGGTCTGACAGACGGTGCCGATTTTGTCCTCGGACAAAAACAAAAAAGATTCGCTTCGTTGCGCTCAACGATATCGCAATTCAGCGACCGTGAATGTGTAAAACGCGATTATAATCACATTTTAGAATTTACTTTGATACACTCGGACATTGAACATGGCTACAATGAACGGGGGCTTTCGAGCGAGCGCTGTTACATATTGCAAGCAGCGAACGAACACCGAATTAACAGGGATCGTTTCTGGGTACTGTAAGCGATTAATCATACCATTTACGAACACGCACAAAGTGCGAAATCGGCAAAATGTATTAACACACAAAATTGTGTTCGTACATCAAGGAGTCCAAGTTCGCGCTTGCGCTAACTACTAATACCTATAGCAGAATTCTGACCTAGAATTTTTGATTGATTCAATTCGTAATTTCAACAAAAGAGCAACAATGATTTACGGACCTAATGTAGGCTTACGAATTACCCTGTCATATATCATGTATTCTAAATTTGAAACCATCCGATAAATATTACTGACACAATAAGAACGCTGAGGCTCCGCAATTCGACTGGTCACGTTTTCATTGTTATGGGGCGTTACTGTTACAATTAAGTGAATTTAACATAACTTGGACTTACACCGTCTTCATTTTTAATATAAAGGATCACGCCCATTATGTTGTCATTTTAGAATTTGACCAATGTTCCTGTTTTTCATACATAATGGTGTCAGAAAATCCAAGAACAATCCAAGTGAAATGTGTAGACGATTCTAGTTACAGTCACCACCAGAACTAAGTGCTAAATAATTATTATTCCAAAATTTGGTCGACTGTGATTGAGCAAATTTCGATCGTTTTCTATTGAAATTATTTTTGGCCATGACAGTGTTACTATAAATTGCATGCAAGTGAGTTCATGGTAACAACAGTTTTACACTATTCATCTTTACGAAACTTTCCTGGCAAAAGATAATCTGGAGCGGTTAGCGTGTGCAACAGACGAAAATCCCTCCAGGTTCGGTCACCGTCTATCGTAATTTCAGAGCCATCTCGCATCGGTAAATGGCAGTATTTAAATCAAAAAAGTGTGCTGGAAGTAGAATCGTAGCGTAACAGCTAAAAATTTTGAGAGTCATTGCAAATGAATGTATAGAATAAAATTTGACAACACAAGTAGTCACCATTTATGCTATAGTTAAGCGAACAAATACATGAACGGAGTGAATTCCTTTCTCCGGCTGTGCGCGAACGCCCCATGCTAAAAACCACACTGAAACGCGCTTACCAATGTAGCAAATCGGCATAATCATATGAAGTATTACAAGGAGTGGAAAGAAAGCGTTCAAATGAACGTCCCATGCATAGCCCCATTCGACATCTGCGTCGCGCGACGTACGAAGGCATTGATTGGCAACTAACCTGCAAAAGCTCTATACACATTTTAGGAGATAAAATATGTGCCAGCCCAAACGTCGTATTACAACTGTGGACAGAAGAAGCAAATTTTTCACTAGTAGCATTAACTAAATAGCTGTTAATTTTCTGAAAAACATTTCGTAAATTTTCCAACAACGACTGGCGTAAAATTTGGCTTTATTTATATCCGTAATTGTAATTATATAAAAATAATTTCGCATACAATTAACTGACTGGCTGCATACAACTAATTGACTGGCTAGAAAGAAATACCAAAAGGGAAATACCTAAACGTCTTTGTTATTGTCGTGCTTGGCCAGCAGGGATCACAGTAATTTCATGACTCGTGTTGACAATTCATGATTTTTCAATACATTATCCGCAAAGCTGTTTGTTTATATTTTAACTTGATATTTTTACCGTGAGTGTGTGTTTGAGAGTGCAGTAATGAGTGATTTGTTTTGTTTATCCTCTCCCCGCCCATCATTGCATAGATATAACTTTTTGTAATCTAACCCCCAGAAATGTCCACTGCTCGTAATCTTCGTTTTTACACTGCATTCGTTAAATAACAGCGCTAACGCGGTTTCTTTGTTATTCACTGAGGTTGCTCGCTTGCAACTAGCTCCAACTGAGCTTTCGGCTCCCTCAGTATTACGGTAACACTAAGCAATAACCGAAAATTTTTCTCGAAGCGCTCACGAAAAATTCCCAAATACCAATTGAATAACTGTTAACTTTTCGCAAACGGTTCGCGAACGATTCATGAAAAATGTGTTTTTAATTCTGAGTGTGACTGTATTTTTCTGCTAGCTCTAAATGTGACACTTATTTGTGGACCATAACATTTGTATGTTCGCAAATGTAGAAAAAGAGAAAATAGGTAGGTGCTATGTTATCCCTATACACTAATTTGCTCCTGTCTATATAATGCATATTGCGGTAAACAGGTGTTATTTTTTGTTTCATGATGAGCAATGGAATTAAGGAATTTATCGCTACAATTTATGTTTTATAAAAATATAAAAATTTCAGAAATTGTTAGTTGAAAACATTGATATTCAGTACCTCAGTCGTTAGAACAGATGCGTGTAAAGCCTAAGGTCGTGGGTTCGAATTCGTCATCTCTTGACATTTTCTGATATTCCAAATTATCATGTTAGCTTCAAAATTATACAGTTCATCCAAAATTTAAACAGATTTGGTATTTGATTGCTGTTAAATAAAAATTATCATCATGACAAGCTCCAACGTTAATTTATTCATTATTATACGGATTCCTTTTTTGCTAAATTAGGCATTAGATTGTTCAGTATGGTGTAAAGTGAGGATAAAAATGTAGCATAAATTTTTCGGCTACTCGCCTTGCGGTTCATTGAAAACGGTACAAGGCGAATTAAAAAAACGGTATCTAATAACCGACGCGCAAGATATGTTATTTGAACGACAAACCGTGAAAAAAATTGCCTATCTTTTATTACAAGTTGCCAAACAATATATTCTTTTGTGCAAAAAAATTTGGTATTTTCAAAATTTGAACTTACTGAACTACAAAACATTAACGCTCGTTTCTCGAAACCTAAATTTTGGACATATGTTTTTTTCATATCAAAGCAGTGCGCTGATCATGTAAACTTTAACCTCATAACGTCATACTATACTCCATCTACTGAAAGATTTGCAGTGAATATGCTAGCTATATGTAAAAATTATTATGGATCAAAACGTACAAAAAATCCAAAAAATAATAACATTTTACTTACCATAGCAACGACGCAATCACAATTCCGGTTCCAATACAGTCGATAAATATAACCCAAAGTAAAAATTTGATGAAGCTTAAAAATCCCAAACCAAGGACAACAGCAAATAGTATTGACGATACTAAAATATAGGAATGATGTCATGTAAAAATAACAGTTATGTAAAAACATGACAACATTGCTGTTATTCATAAACTAATTTTCGTTAATTTTTAAATAAAATTTACCACAGTTTGCTTCTGCACTAGAGACCGTATACTTGTTTGCTTTAAAAGAGGAAGTTCCTTCTTCAGCTGCGGTAAAATAAAACAATCTAATAGCGCCACAACACTACTACATCTTATAAAGATTTGGAAGTGGTTTAAAACTAGTAGCTTGTCTCATCCCAAGGTGTGAATTGTATTAAACGTGTAATTTAGAGAGACGTACACAGCTTGCGTTAGTATAACATTTGATCATATAGCCGCTTGCTGTGTATTTAGGAACCATAGGATGAATTGCTTTCCAAAAATGAGACAATAATATTACTACAGCTTGAGTGACTGCCTGAGATATTGAAGTTTTTGTGCATTTTAGGACTTTTGGGGTCCATCTAAAAACCCAATTTGATCCAACCCTGTAGCGTAAAATAAAGGAAACAGCAAAGCATCATCACTGTAGCTACATAGCGGATCAATTTAATGATCTACAAAAGTAGTACACATATATCTTGGGCGGTTCGGGTGATATTGCAGTGTTCGTGTATTTTTGTCCATTCGAAACCCTCCCATTTGACCCACCCTTCAGAGTAAATAATGAAATCAGCACTACGTCATGTACAGTTATATAGAGGGTGAATTGTTCCACATGAGACCAAAAACACCCAAACAGTTCGAGTGGTTATGCAGATACTGCCATTTTTGTGTATTTTTAGCGTCTTAGGCCTATCAAAACCACTTAATCTAAGCTTGCAGCGTAAATAATAACAGCGGTGCATCATCTCCAGCTACACAGAGGTTGCATCGCTCTACAAAATGAGCCCAATAATCACCCATATTGCTAGACTGGTTACAGAAGTATTGCTATTTTCGTGTATTTTGGGCGTCTTGAAACCATCAAAACCTCATTTTAACCCAGGCTTGCAGCGTAAATACAGAAATCGCGGGATATCATCTACAGTTACATAGAGGTTGAACTGCATTACAAAATGAGCCCGATATTTATATAGCTAGAACGGTTGAGAAGATATTGCCATTTTCGCGTATTTTAGGTATCTTGGGCCCTTTTAAAATCCTCCACCCAAGGGTTTTGCTGGACCCTTTTTGACCCGACCCCAGTCCATTCGACCCTCTTTTAAGACCCGAAGGAGTTGGAATCCGTTTTAGCGCTTAACTAAAGGGCACAAACAAATTTTAAGCTTTCGAATAAGCTACCGCGCGAGTTAGTCGGCCCAGGTAAAGTTAGTGTTATGTGTGTTACCCCAAAAACCTAAAGGGACACCGTCAAAATTTACCATCTGACCACTGAGAAATTTTCGCTAGACTCCTTTCACTCTGTTATCGCGATCGACAATTAGCGAACATTCTAGAACATTTTGCAAAGTCTAGAAACTTCCAGAACATTCCATAACGTCATTCCCAGAACCTTTTATGACGACAATTGAAGAATCTTCCAGAACGTTCGATCACATGATCAAATATTCGAGAAAGTTCCATGAGTATATAAAAGCTAATGTCGAAACAGTAACGCATGACTTCCTCCAGTGCATTTGTTACGTTTGTTTCATTCAACTCCATTCGTGTTTTCCGTGTTTGTGTGTTAATAAACGTTTATTTCCAGACCCGTTGTCTGTGTTTTTCATTCACACACCGGGAGATACAACAGGGATTTTTGGCGCACTGAGTATGATCCGTCCTCGACATTTCGGTCAAAGACTTGTTTCGTTCAATTCACGTCTTCCCGGATTGCCGAAGGGTCAAACACCGAATTCATCATGTCAGAGATTGCACAGCTCATTGCCATGATGCAAAAACAACTGGATGCTCAAGAGAAGCGACATCGAGAACAAATGGAGGCTATGATCAAAATCCTACAACCGGGCGTTCAAACAAACGCCGGAGTCACCACCATGCCTGCTCCAATTCCGAATATTCCTGATTTTGAGCCGTTCGACTCAACGTCCGAACTTTGGCCAGACTACTGGGATCGATTTCAAACCTTCGCTGGAGCACATTCCGTGTCGGACCGCAAGATGGCCCAGATTTTTCTGACCAGTCAATCCAAAGAGTTCTACCACCTGCTTGGAAATCTCGCGCGTCAACGAAGTCCTCCAAAGGCCATCAAAGAACTTGTTATGGACGATATCGTTGACTTCATGAAGAACCAGTACGATCCCAGACGTTTCGTCGTCCATGAAAGATTCAAGTTTTGGAGCGACATGCGCCGAAAACCGGGGTGAAAACCCTACACGAGCTTGCGGCTCGGTAACCGCCAAGATCCGCAACCTGCGACTTTGCCTCGATCAAGGATCCTCAGGACGAAGCACTCCGGTCACGCTTCATTTGCTCGTCAGTAACGAAGCCGTTCGTGAAGGCCTTATTCAAAACTCAAAGATTACGAGCTAGATTTCGCCAGGGCGGTTCTAATTGCCGTTGAAACGGAAGATGCTGCAAAAGTCGCCAAAGAAAAGGTGCATGGCGTCAGACCAAAGCCCGTCCATAAGGTCCATCAGCAGCACACACATCCGGAGCAAAGGTAAAAGGAAAAAGCATTTCCGACCGGAAGAAACCCCGATTTCCGTGTCCTCGCTGTGGGAACAAAATAAGTCATCACGCGTCCGAATGCTGTTTTATCAACACGGGTTGCAACTTCTTGTGGTATGAAGGGCCAACATGGAAAAGGTTTGTCGCAAGAGGATTACAAGTGCTCAAAGCAAGACTTCTGTTAAAAAGATTAACAAGTTCAAATGGTCATCATCAACAGTTCCTTATCCAAATTGGAAACATCCGTCATAAATTCGCGACAAACCCATACAACGCATCCAAATCGACACAGCGACAACTATCAACTTCATTTCCAAGCAAAATGGGGAGAAGCTGGGTCTCCCAAATCTGGTTAAAATCCTTGCGGAAGTACGAATCTGCCAGTAAGCACAATTTGTCAGTGCTTGGAACTTTCGTTCCACGCACCCAGGCTCAGGATTCGAAGGAGCAACCGGAAGTCCAATTCACGGTGTCTGAGATCCCGGACATTAACCTGCTGGGGCGCAACGCCGTAAAGCAAACTGGGCATTTTCGATTGAGGAGAACATCAACCTCACTGATGAGTGCACAGCGGTTTTCAGTCTTTTGAAGCCGGATGTCCAACTTCAGCAACGTTGTCAAAACCTGTGCCAGGAATTTCCCAACCTTTGGCAACCGGAAGTGGGCGGTCTAAAGGATCTCCAGTTGGAAGTTAAATTCAAGGACAATTCCGAGCCAATCTTCCGGAAAGCTCGTCCAGTCCCTTGCGCCCTGAAACCGGAGGCCTACGGAAAAGGGATAGACAAAGGCGTCTGGGAACCCGTGCAATTTTGCGATTATGGAAACCCCGTGGTGCCTATAAAGAAAACGCTATTGCCAAGAACAACAAACCCAGGCTGCGTGTTTGTATCGACTATTCCGTTACAGTCAACACTCGATTGGAAGAGCATCGACACCCACTGCCTCTTCTCGGAGGATCTAATGCAAAAACTCGGAGGTGGATACGGGTTTATCAAAATCACTTGGCTGATGCCTACAACCAAATCTTGCTGAGTCCAATCAGTCAACGACGACTGGCTCTTAGTACACATAAAGGAGTTCTTCTACAGAAGCGTCTTCCTTTGGGATCAAGCTCTACTCCCGGCTACTTTCAGTAAATTATGGAACACCTGACCTACGATTTACATGTCTCTGTAGTTGGTCTACCTGGACGATTTGTTGGTCAACGGAAAGGACGAGGAAGACCACTTCAACAATTACGACGTTTGCTCAATCGTGTCGAGGACAAAGGTCTTCTTTGTTGTCGACTGGAGAAATGTCAATTTGCTCAACCTTTTGTGGAGTATCTGGGTCACTATCTCTCTCATGATGGAATCGCCAGAGGGCCCCAAGTGGATGATGTCGTCAAGATGCCACCAACAACAGACGTTTCCAGCCTGAAGGTGTTCCTTGGATCAGTACAATTCTACGCCAAGATTTTGCCATCTAATTTCTCGAGACTAGCTAGAGCCGCTGTATGCTTTAACAAAGAAGCATTCCAAATGGATTTGGGAGCAAGAACAAAAAGGTGCATTCCAGAAACTGAAGGACTTGCTCTGCTCCGAAAAATGTCCTCAGTGCATTTCAACAGCCAACTACCTCTTGATTTTTTCAAACGTTGCAATTTGACCGGTTCTTTTTACCATTCTTTACTATCTCCTTACGGCAGTAAACGCCCAGTCTTCAATGTTTCTAAAACGCTCAACACAAAGAAAATTGCAGCCAAATCCAGGAAGAAACATTGGCAATTGTGTTCGGTCTGACAAAGTTTTAGCAGTACCTTTATGGAAGAAAGTTTAACCTGGTAGCTATGTCTTCGACAGCTGAAAGCGCTCTTTAGCCCGGGCATAGAAGTCCCACTTTTCGGCGCAAATCGCCTAGCTCGATGGGCATTGCTGTTAAACCAGTTCGACTACAGTGTGGAATTCCGCAAAACCAAGGATCATGCAAACGCTGACGCACTCAGACGCCCTTCATCGTCCGAAACGTCTCCTTCGACGAGGAAGAGATCGAGGACGATGCCGAACTGGTTTTTTCAATACAACACGTGGAAGACAAAGTTGACACCATCTAATCAAGGTTCGTTAGTACGAGAGTCTGCGAAAGACCCTGTTCTTTCAACGGTGCTCAGGTTTATGCCTGAAGGATGCCCGAAAAAGAAGCGATGAAGAAGGCTCAGAGATGCAACGTTTCCGACAAATTCCTAAATCATATCCATCTGCAACGGTTGCCTGGTTTAGGCAAGGAACAAGAGTTGTGATTACAACCTCCATGCGACGTCGCGACCTGGAACTGTTACATATTGGAGACTTTGGGATGCATCGGAAGAAGAGTCTTGCTTCGCACGTCCGTCTACTGGCCCAACATTGACGAAGACATTGAGGCCACCTGCCGTTATTGTGTGTCATGTGGAGAACATCAAAACAAACCATCAAAACCTCCCGTACATACCTTGGATGTTTCCTGAAAAACCGTGTAGCCGACTTCACATGGATCACGCCATTAATTGCCATGGGCTCCAACTGGTTACTGCTCACAGACGCTTACTCCATGTATCTTTGCATTAACCCTACACAAGCTGTGACCGCCAAGGCTACAATTGACCTACTGGAGAAAGATTTTGCTCACTTCGGATATCCACACACGTTGGTGACCGATAATGCAACAGCATTCCAGTCTGAAGAATTCAAAGCGTGGTGTCAAGAAAGTGGGACTCACTCACCTTGCAGGAGCTCCCTACCATCCGGCTACCAATGGGTGGTGGGAGGAAGCATGGAACAAACTTTCAAACAGGCGCTCTCCGGAAGTCCAACCTTCCTCCGAGAAAGGCCCTTCAAGAGTTCCCCATGCAGTTCCGTTGGTCTCCAAATTCCTCAGGATACTCGCCAAGTGAACTATTCACACCAAATCGGGAATAAAGTATAGAAATATCGAATTCACGCCAAATCCGGACAAAGATTGATACGCTGCTTCCCTCTCCTGCTTACAGAGCACAAGGCAGACAATCCAGAGAGGCAACAAAGTCACAGCGTCGGATGAAGATTATCCGGTCGTACAGAAGGTTGAGGAGTCCGGTCTCCCAAGCTATACTTTCTGGGCCAAGAAGAGCAAATCAAGATCGTTGGGTTCCAGCAATTGTCGTCAAACAAAAAGGAGCCCGCACCTCTAACGTTCGAGTCCAACCAAAACCAACATGGAGAAGACATCTGGAACAACTCCAACCAAGGCATGTCTCGGAGGACGACACCGAACCTGAATCAAATCCCGTACGGTTTCTCCATCTTCCGCCCCGCACCGGCTCTAGTACAAATCCGGCTGCTAGGGACATTCAGATCAAAAAC
>JASANE010015206.1:0-16131 GCA_030248225.1 Trileptium ribeirensis
TTTCCATTATCGACCCCATCACGTATTTGCCCAAAAATGGTCAACTTGTGGATTTTTTGGTATTTTTGTGATTCTGGAGACCTCCCCTGATCATTTCGATCAAAAATTGAGTTTTTAAAATTTTCGTTTTTCGGGTCCCGAGGGTCCCTTCTTGGGTACCCAAAAAATCCCCACCATTCGACGCGTATTGACGAGCTTAGTGTAATTGTGTTTTTTATAACGGGATCCAGTAACCGGATCCTTAGTTATGGCCAAAAAATATCGGCGGCTCAGAGGCTCAACAATTGACCAGGTTTTGGCCATAACTTAGGATGCTTTTATCGGATTCCGTTATAAATATTATACTCAGCTCGTCAATCCGTGTCGAATGGTGGGAAAAATTCAATTTTTAAGAAAAAAATTTTTTTAGGGTTCCCAAAGGTTCTCTTTGGGAACCTAATTCCCTTGGGACACGAAAAAAACGAAAATTTTAAAAATTCAATTTTTTGGTCTAATTGTTCAGGTGAGGTCTCGAGAATCACAAAAATACTAAAATTTCTAGAATCTGACCATTTTTGGGCAAATGAGGATGAATGCTGCAGGTATATATCTTGAACAGTGCAAACATAAGTATGTTCCAGATAAAATGTGTAAAAAATTACACAAGAGGTGTGAGTCTGTGGCTACAACTAACAGATAAGTTTTACAACTAGTGACAAATTTTATCCTACCACAATAAGCTTATCCTTATACGTAAAACATGTCACAGCTTTTTTTACGGCCACATCAGACCTGGAATGATCAAAATCTATCTCATCGGTTAGGGTCTAAAGTAGTTATCTTGATATTGGGGCAGAAGGGTTTCCGCAAGATTCCTTTAAAGCAGTCTATTGAATATATCTGAATTTCGTTGCCCTAAAGCAAGTAGAAATACTTGGGATCTATGAAATTTTGCATAAAATGTGTTTGTGATGCGGATGTAATCAGTTTGGTTTTTTGCTGTACACATCTCAGTAACAAATTTAAATTTGGGCTTTAAATATAGGCGGGGAAAATTGAAACGTTTCCCACTTTCCATGCTCAAATAATGAATCTGTTGTAGCAGTTATTAAAATCAGTTTGGTTTTTTGCTGTACACATCTCAGTAACAAATTTAAATTTGGGCTTTAAATATAGGCGGGCAAAATTGAAACGTTTCCCACTTTCCATGCTCAAATAATGAATCTGTTGTAGCAGTTATTAAAATCAGTTTGGTTTTTTGCTGTACACATCTCAGTAACAAATTTAAATTTGGGCTTTAAATATAGGCGGGCAAAATTGAAACGTTTCCCACTTTCCATGCTCAAATAATGAATCTGTTGTAGCAGTTATTAAAATCAGTTTGGTTTTTTGCTGTACACATCTCAGTAACAAATTTAAATTTGGGCTTTAAATATAGGCGGGCAAAATTGAAACGTTTTCCACTTTCCATGCTCAAATAATGAATCTGTTGTAGCAGTTATTAAAATCAGTTTGGTTTTTTGCTGTACACATCTCAGTAACAAATTTAAATTTGGGCTTTAAATATAGGCGGGCAAAATTGAAACGTTTTCCACTTTCCATGCTCAAATAATGAATCTGTTGTAGCAGTTATTAAAATCAGTTTGGTTTTTTGCTGTACACATCTCAGTAACAAATTTAAATTTGGGCTTTAAATATAGGCGGGCAAAATTGAAACGTTTCCCACTTTCCATGCTCAAATAATGAATCTGTTGTAGCAGTTATTAAAATCAGTTTGGTTTTTTGCTGTACACATCTCAGTAACAAATTTAAATTTGGGCTTTAAATATAGGCGGGCAAAATTGAAACGTTTTCCACTTTCCATGCTCAAATAATGAATCTGTTGTAGCAGTTATTAAAATCAGTTTGGTTTTTTGCTGTACACATCTCAGTAACAAATTTAAATTTGGGCTTTAAATATAGGCGGGCAAAATTGAAACGTTTTCCACTTTTCCATGCTCAAATAATGAATCTGTTGTAGCAGTTATTAAAATCAGTTTGGTTTTTTGCTGTACACATCTCAGTAACAAATTTAAATTTGGGCTTTAAATATAGGCGGGCAAAATTGAAACGTTTTCCACTTTCCATGCTCAAATAATGAATCTGTTGTAGCAGTTATTAAAATCAGTTTGGTTTTTTGCTGTACACATCTCAGTAACAAATTTAAATTTGGGCTTTAAATATAGGCGGGCAAAATTGAAACGTTTCCCACTTTCCATGCTCAAATAATGAATCTGTTGTAGCAGTTATTAAAATCAGTTTGGTTTTTTGCTGTACACATCTCAGTAACAAATTTAAATTTGGGCTTTAAATATAGGCGGGCAAAATTGAAACGTTTTCCACTTTCCATGCTCAAATAATGAATCTGTTGTAGCAGTTATTAAAATCAGTTTGGTTTTTTGCTGTACACATCTCAGTAACAAATTTAAATTTGGGCTTTAAATATAGGCGGGCAAAATTGAAACGTTTTCCACTTTCCATGCTCAAATAATGAATCTGTTGTAGCAGTTATTAAAATCAGTTTGGTTTTTTGCTGTACACATCTCAGTAACAAATTTAAATTTGGGCTTTAAATATAGGCGGGCAAAATTGAAACGTTTTCCACTTTCCATGCTCAAATAATGAATCTGTTGTAGCAGTTATTAAAATCAGTTTGGTTTTTTGCTGTACACATCTCAGTAACAAATTTAAATTTGGGCTTTAAATATAGGCGGGCAAAATTGAAACGTTTTCCACTTTCCATGCTCAAATAATGAATCTGTTGTAGCAGTTATTAAAATCAGTTTGGTTTTTTGCTGTACACATCTCAGTAACAAATTTAAATTTGGGCTTTAAATATAGGCGGGCAAAATTGAAACGTTTTCCACTTTCCATGCTCAAATAATGAATCTGTTGTAGCAGTTATTAAAATCAGTTTGGTTTTTTGCTGTACACATCTCAGTAACAAATTTAAATTTGGGCTTTAAATATAGGCGGGCAAAATTGAAACGTTTTCCACTTTCCATGCTCAAATAATGAATCTGTTGTAGCAGTTATTAAAATCAGTTTGGTTTTTTGCTGTACACATCTCAGTAACAAATTTAAATTTGGGCTTTAAATATAGGCGGGCAAAATTGAAAAGTTTTCAACTTTTCCATGCTCAAATAATGAATCTGTTGTAGCAGTTATTAAAATCAGTTTGGTTTTTTGCTGTACACATCTCAGTAACAAATTTAAATTTGGGCTTTAAATATAGGCGGGCAAAATTGAAACGTTTTCCACTTTCCATGCTCAAATAATGAATCTGTTGTAGCAGTTATTAAAATCAGTTTGGTTTTTTGCTGTACACATCTCAGTAACAAATTTAAATTTGGGCTTTAAATATAGGCGGGCAAAATTGAAACGTTTTCCACTTTCCATGCTCAAATAATGAATCTGTTGTAGCAGTTATTAAAATCAGTTTGGTTTTTTGCTGTACACATCTCAGTAACAAATTTAAATTTGGGCTTTAAATATAGGCGGGCAAAATTGAAACGTTTCCCACTTTCCATGCTCAAATAATGAATCTGTTGTAGCAGTTATTAAAATCAGTTTGGTTTTTTGCTGTACACATCTCAGTAACAAATTTAAATTTGGGCTTTAAATATAGGCGGGCAAAATTGAAACGTTTTCCACTTTCCATGCTCAAATAATGAATCTGTTGTAGCAGTTATTAAAATCAGTTTGGTTTTTTGCTGTACACATCTCAGTAACAAATTTAAATTTGGGCTTTAAATATAGGCGGGCAAAATTGAAACGTTTCCCACTTTCCATGCTCAAATAATGAATCTGTTGTAGCAGTTATTAAAATCAGTTTGGTTTTTTGCTGTACACATCTCAGTAACAAATTTAAATTTGGGCTTTAAATATAGGCGGGCAAAATTGAAACGTTTTCCACTTTTCCATGCTCAAATAATGAATCTGTTGTAGCAGTTATTAAAATCAGTTTGGTTTTTTGCTGTACACATCTCAGTAACAAATTTAAATTTGGGCTTTAAATATAGGCGGGCAAAATTGAAACGTTTCCCACTTTCCATGCTCAAATAATGAATCTGTTGTAGCAGTTATTAAAATCAGTTTGGTTTTTTGCTGTACACATCTCAGTAACAAATTTAAATTTGGGCTTTAAATATAGGCGGGCAAAATTGAAACGTTTTCCACTTTCCATGCTCAAATAATGAATCTGTTGTAGCAGTTATTAAAATCAGTTTGGTTTTTTGCTGTACACATCTCAGTAACAAATTTAAATTTGGGCTTTAAATATAGGCGGGCAAAATTGAAACGTTTCCCACTTTCCATGCTCAAATAATGAATCTGTTGTAGCAGTTATTAAAATCAGTTTGGTTTTTTGCTGTACACATCTCAGTAACAAATTTAAATTTGGGCTTTAAATATAGGCGGGCAAAATTGAAACGTTTTCCACTTTCCATGCTCAAATAATGAATCTGTTGTAGCAGTTATTAAAATCAGTTTGGTTTTTTGCTGTACACATCTCAGTAACAAATTTAAATTTGGGCTTTAAATATAGGCGGGCAAAATTGAAACGTTTCCCACTTTCCATGCTCAAATAATGAATCTGTTGTAGCAGTTATTAAAATCAGTTTGGTTTTTTGCTGTACACATCTCAGTAACAAATTTAAATTTGGGCTTTAAATATAGGCGGGCAAAATTGAAACGTTTTCCACTTTCCATGCTCAAATAATGAATCTGTTGTAGCAGTTATTAAAATCAGTTTGGTTTTTTGCTGTACACATCTCAGTAACAAATTTAAATTTGGGCTTTAAATATAGGCGGGCAAAATTGAAACGTTTTCCACTTTCCATGCTTAAATAATGAATCTGTTGTAGCAGTTATTAAAACTAGCTTCTACACTTTCGGTATCTCTACTATTTTGTCAAACCAGTGGGAATTAATAAGATAAAACCCATCAACTTGTATTTCGGACCAAAATAGAGCTGAAATTTGGCTCAATTTCTATTTTGGTAGAAAAAAAATTTAAAAATCAAGCCAACGAAAGCTTATGGAAAGAAATGTTATGCCCTTCTAAAGATCACGAACGATATTGAAAAATTTAGTCATCAAAAGCGTTTCCTACGCAGAGCTCTTTGTACTGTTAAAGTTATTTATTTAGCAGCTATGAATAAAGGCTGAGCTAATGACTTCATTTGCTGCCGCTGCCAGTTTAATAAAATTGTGTTTTATAATCGCGCATATGAAATTGTCCAATGTGAAAGGCATCTTTCAGCGTCACAGCTCCTATTATTACATTTAATTCATAGCTGTCTAAGGTCGGTCGGTTTGGTGCCCCCCACCCGATGTTTTTGACAATTTTAACCCAACTTTTGCCCATCTTTACCCAAATGGTTGGTAATTTTTGTTAAGATTCCCCCTTCGGCGCGCAGCCGGACAAGGGAAGGCGGGAGCTATGGAGCCTTCAAAGGGGCGCGGGTAAATATAGCTTGGGGAGGTCCGACCCGATGGTCTCCGCGTAGCATATATTAAAGTTGTCAAACATGTGCGAGCGAGGCTAAATGTTTGAGTTCAATCCAATTATTTGGTCTGAACTGTTTGTGGTATTGCAGCATTTGCTGAAAGCTTAAATTAATGCAAGATTTTTTCAAACGAAGCTCTGCATTACACTCACTCTATGGAAATATATACATTAGGCGAATTTCTGTAAAAAAATCAATTTTACTCTGAATAATGAATAAAAATTTCACTTCGGCTTCGAGGTTATTTTTTGCGTGAGTGATATTTTAGTATAGAGCGTACAAGGGCTTCCCTAATTTTCTAAATTCAAAACCTTAGCCCTCTGACAATCAGACTTTTAGGTGCTTTTAAACAAAATTTTATCGTGTTTTATCGAAATTTTAATTATAATTAAGTTTTAGATGTCCAAGGATTGCAATAAAGTTTCGAAAGTAAAATTTTGTATATTTTTACCTTTTCTCTAGAGTTTGGAAACAGTCTAAGGCGTTGAAGAATTTGATGGCAAAATATTTGTTAGACCAACAACTTACTTTTGGTCGGTAATAAAACATATGGCTACGAAATGAAACGATGAAATCAGGCGGTCTCGCAACGGCTCCAAAGACTTGGTCAACTGTTTCAAAGCGGTGACGGCGGACAAACTCCAAATATTCCTGTTCGAATTGATACCCCACTCCGGCCAGTCGGTGAAACGGCGTGTCGTCAGGACTAATAAACACCTTGAATTCGCGTGATACTAACGGAAATAGCGACATCAAATAGCGAAATACACCATATGTCAGTCCTAACGATTTCGCACGCTCACTATCGACAAACTCTCGCGGACAATAGAGGATTTCGGGGAAAAAATCCGGAACGCGAAACGAAACTTCGGACGCATGTGGTTCGCTCACATACTCGTTGACAGTTCGGTACGTTTCGAAAACAAAGCCGGCTGTTGAGAAACAAAACAGCATGATCCAGGCAAACTTCATCGGGACAGTTGGAGCTTCGAAAATATCCGGGATGCCGTGAATATTCACCCGACTGATCCATAGACGTTTTCGCCTCTCATGGCTGCGTCCATGGGTGTTGTCTTCCGGAGAACGGTTGAGTTGACAACATAGATCGGGATCGTAGAGATTGGCGGATGACCAGCCGGTAAAGACGGCTGAATTTTTCGAATGTTGATGATTTTCCAAGCACCGACCATATATCCGTTTTTGTTCACTGTAGCATTGTCGTAAAAGTTTGGTTTTACACGGACTATTGCACCATTCTTCGCGTTGCGGTGAACGACACTTGCAAACAATTGACGTGGAACCAGTTACTGGACTGGACATATGGTGCTCTTCATTCGAGGTTTTCGGCTCTGATCTGACCCGATTCATAACGCGATGAGTACTTGCGGATTTTTGCATCTTGGAAGGTTCTGTTGAACGTCTGTTGAATCCAAGTTTGGTGCATTTATCGACCCCGTCGGACTGCCAGCACTCACTCGCATCGAATGTTAGAGGAAAGCTGTTGTTGCTGCTTGTCAAAACAAGGCAATCTTTGTCCGACCTCGTGGGTTCGCTATTACAAAAAGTTACCATTTTTTCGCACTCACTTGCCATAATTATAGAACCTTGAATTTTGATTCAGTAAAGAATATTTCTGCATTGCTTAAATCTAGAACAGCGGAAACGGCACTTACTGCAATCAAAATAATTCAGACATGCTGACGCTCCGAGATATCATGGTTAGCGAATCGGCGAGGTCGTCGTCCTGGGGTAGAGGCTCTAGGCGAGGTCGTCGTCCTGGGGTAGAGGCTCTAGGCGAGGGGGTCCTCCGGTGGTGCTAAAAACAGTTGACGACCTCACCGGCAGAAGAAACATTTTCTCGAGTTTACCCCCAGTTTTGCCAATTTTCACCTTATTTTTTGTCAAATTTTTCTAAAATATTTTCAACCACCAAATGGGAGGGAGAAAGGGTCGAGGTACCGCCAGGGATAAACCACAGCCTCGGAAAGGTGTTCCAGGCCTCAGGGGTAGTCCCCCCTGAACCTATGCGGTAGCCGTGTATGTTCAATAGTACAGATGGAGAATCAAACGGGTTTTGCCACAACCCCCACCCCGCTCTCCCGCATCAGTTGACACATCGAAGCAGTATATAAAGCGATACTCAATCCATGTTTGACGAAATTTAGTATAGAAATAACATAACTTCGTATATAACTTTCATAACTTTCATAATAAAAAAACTATTACTATTATTAAGAGTGCATTAGGGAAGATTATGACACTTCTCTGCACTCACGTGTTAGACCGTGTTTGATGACGAGGGCGTTTTCGGCCTCACCGTCCAACCCCAGTTTCTGGGGGGGAGGGTCCAGATGCCCAAGAGCCCCGCAGTTTCTGGGGGTAGTTCGGACCTGCCCAGTTTTTTTGGGGGGGTCGGTCGGACCCCCATTTCTAAGGGGGTCGGTTTATAGGCCGCTACTTATGAACCGACTCGAACAGAAACTGTGGGGGGTCAGGCCGAAAACGCCCGCGTCATCAAACACGGGCTAGTGCGTGAGTGCAGGGAAGTGTTCCCTAATGCACTCTTGCTATTATATAAAGTGTCGTTTAGAATGAAATCCGTGCATTAACTGCATACGGGTATATAAAGGTCACGAAAGCCAAAGCTTATATATTGCAGATCCTGGGTCACGGGTTAGTATCACGATTCTGTTTCTGTGATAAAGCATGCTCAAATCTGGGATCCGAATCGTATAATGTAAAAAGACACGCGTGGTTGGAGCACAATGTGGTGGTATCAGATCTCAAATCGAAATAACTAATTTGGTTCTTTTTTGGTGTGAAAAAGTGGAAAATCCCATAATCTGCACAAATACATATATCACAGATGCCCACAGGGGCAGTGGGTTGTTACTCTTCTAAGGCTCGGACACTCCTAAGCCGTAATTAGTTCCTGAGGCCGAGGGAAGGGGAAAACTTTTACAAGACCATAGTTACAAAATTGAAATGAAAAATGGTGGAGGGAACTGGGAACATTCTGACAAAAAATTGGGATGAAAAATTCATGGTTGTCCTATGCCATATCTCCACCGCCCGCGCCTTCCCAATATACAAAGCTGTCTCCCATCTCAAAACCCACGAACCTAGAGCACTCATGACGTGAATACACATATTTTTATGTGCACTTTGGTAGACACAAATATGTTCAAGCACCAGTATTGATCATTTAAAAGTTCATCTGCTCAGAACTTACCAGAACCTTTAGTCAAGTGGATCCAGTTATCTTTAATATCGGTTGTTGATTTTTGATCAGACGTACATTGCCTCACCTCTCAAGGATTCCACTTTGAAAGATACGGCAAGGCCAAGTGACTACAAAAACCGAGTGAGTTATGAACGTCCAAAAACCGGTTAATTCAAAACGACGTAACTGATTTAAAAACTGTCTTTTTGGATGATGTCCAGTTTTCCGCCTCGAATATCTCCTGAAGCCTAAGCCTGAGCCTCAGTCTAAAGCCTCATCATAAGCCTGCTAAGTGTAAGCTATGCCTTGGCTCAGTATTAAACTTTAAATTTTTGTCCTACACAACTCATGTCACGTTTTTCGTAATATCTTTACATGTTTCTTAAGTAGGCATTATTTCCGCCAATCTAAATTTTAGACGCGGACGTCAGTTACATTCTATGAAGTTCTCGATATAACAAGCCTAAAGTTTAACCTAAAGCTTAACGTCTTGTATAAGGCTTTGAGAAAGCCTAAGACTAAGTTATTGTCTTTCAAACGATATAACGTGCTAACGTTGCCATGACCCACCATTCCCAACGTTGTTACAAATCTTGTCACTTCACTCTAAATGCGAGTATAAAATAATGGGATTCCGGCAGCTCATCTGCTTCTTTCACACAAAACCAACATTGCATTGTCAAAAATTTCTCTGACGACTAAAGTAATGCATTGGAAAAAGACGACATAATTGAAGCACGAGAAAGATTCGTTCTGCGGACTGAAATGAATCCTGCCGGCTCATTTGAAACGAAAACAAGAAAAGACAATCTGCGAACACCATTTCTTGGCTTCGTTTGACTAATTAGTAGACAAACCCGAAAAAGACAAACCTGGTTGCTATTTGGGTATTTAGTTTCATCATTTGTTTTAAGCAAGCGCCAACTAGTTTTCTAATACTACCCACATAAATAGCATTAACCATAGGTATAAATGCATGCTCGAAATACGAGGTCCCAGGCGGTGATACCGGGTGTTTCCAGAATTATGATTTTTTCTAATTTTTTTGCCAATTTTACCCCGATTTTTCCCAATTTTCCAACGATTTTTTCCAATTTCCCCCAATTTTTGCTTTGGCGCTGGGGAGGCTAATCCAGCGGGTATCCGGCTACCTGCCAGGGATGTGCGATCGGCGCTCGCCTCACATATAATAATGCCCCTCCGCTCGCGCTCGGGTTAGAGCCTGAGAAAATAATCCCCTCCCGTATGACGATACGTCAGCCATGACCATACGCCATCAGCATTTTCTGTCCTTTTTTAGCATGTTCAGTCGTTTTTCAGCATTTTCAAGTCTTTTTTAGAATTTTCAGTACTTTTTAAGCATTTCTAGTCTTTTTTCAGCATTTTCGGGTCTTTTCTAGAATTTTCTGTCCTTTTTCAGTATTTTCTGTCCTTTTTCACCACTTTAAGTCCTTTTCAGAATTTTCGGGTCTTTTTTAGAATTTTCAGTGCTTTTTAAGCATTTCTAGTCTTTTTTCAGCAGTTTCTGTCCTTTTTAGCATTTTCTGTCCTTTTTCAGTATTTTCTGTCCTTTTTCGCCATTTTAAGTCCTTTTCAGAATTTTCAATCATTTTTCAGTATTTAGACTCATTTTTCAGCGTTTTCAATGATTTTTCAGGGTCATCAGTCATTGGTAAACAGCTTGCAACTTTCTCGTAGGCTAATGTGACTGGTTCGGTTTTATCAAATTCTCGTTATCTAGAAAATAAACTAATTTTGGCAGCATTTGGGTACCTATATGCACAAAAAAAGTCGCAGAGTTAGCAACACTATTCGAATAACTTAGTAACGACCTTAGAAGATGCTTTCTATATGGTTAGTTTAATTGCATAAAAAGTTTGTTGGGTTTTGGGGGTTGGGTGTTTCCAAAGCGAAAATTGGAGAAATGGAAAAATATGGAAAATGGGAAAAATCGGGGTGAGAATTGGCAAAAAAATTAGAAAAAATCATTTCTGCAAACACCCGGTATCACCGCCTGGGACCTCGTATTTCGAGCATGCATTTATACCTATGGTTATGCTATTTATGTGGGTAGTGATCAAATTGTTTGGCGCTTGCTTAAAACAAATGATGAAACGAATACCCAAATAGCAACCAGGTTTGTCTTTTTCGGGTTTGTCTACTAATTAGTCAAACGAAGCCAAGAAATGGTGTTCGCAGATTGTCTTTTCTTGTTTTCGTTTCAAATGAGCCGGCAGGATTCATTTCAGTCCGCAGAACGAATCTTTCTCGTGCTTCAATTATGTCGTCTTTTTCTAATGCATTACTTTAGTCGTCAGAGAAATTTTTGACAATGCAATGTTGGTTTTGTGTGAAAAGAAGCAGATGAGCTGCCGGAATCCCATTATTTTATACTCGCATTTAGAGTGAAGTGACAAGATTTGTAACAACGTTTGGGAAATAATGCGTCATGGCAACGTTAGCACGTTATATCGTTTGAAAGACGAAGTAACTTAATCTTAGGCTTTCTCAAAGCCTTATACAAGACGTTAAGGCTTTAGGTTAAACTTTAGGCTTATTGTATCGAGAAAACTTCATAGAATGTAACTGACATCCGCGTCTAAAATTTAGATTGGCGGAAATAATGCCCCTACTTAAGAAACATGTAAAGATATTACGAAAAACGTAGACATGAGTTTTATAGGACAAAAATTTAAAGTTTAATACTGAGCCAAGGCATAGCTTACACTTAGCAGGCTTATGATGAGGCTTTAGACTGAGGCTCAGGCTTAGGCTTTAGGAGATATTCGAGGCGGAAAAACTGGACATCATCCAAAAAGACAGTTTTTAAATCAGTTACGTCGTTTTGGAATTAACCGGTTTTTGGACGTTCATAACTCACTCGGTTTTTGTAGTCACTTGGCCTTGCCGTATCTTTCAAAGTGGAATCCTTGAGAGGTGAGGCAATGTACGTCTGATCAAAAATCAACAACCGATATTAAAGATAACTGGATCCACTTGACTAAAGGTTCTGGTAAGTTCTGAGCAGATGAACTTTTAAATGATCAATACTGGTGCTTGAACATATTTGTGTCTACCAAAGTGCACATAAAAATATGTGTATTCACGTCATGAGTGCTCTAGGTTCGTGGGTTTTGAGATGGGAGACAGCTTTGTATATTGGGAAGGCGCGGGCGGTGGAGATATGGCATAGGACAACCATGAATTTTTCATCCCAATTTTTTGTCAGAATGTTCCCATTTCCCTCCACCATTTTTCATTTCAATTTTGTAACTATGGTCTTGTAAAAGTTTTCCCCCTCCCTCGGCCTCAGGAACTAATTACGGCTTCGGAGTGTCCAAGCCTAAAGAGTAACAACGCACTGCCCCCTTTTCGGCATCTGTGATATATGTATTTGTGCAGATTATGGGATTTTCCACTTTTTCACACCAAAAAAGAACCAAATTAGTTATTTCGATTTGAGATCTGATACCACCACATTGTGCTCCAACCACGCGTGTCTTTTTACATTATACGATTCGCAATCCTATATCTGAGCATGCTTTATCGAACAGAAACAGAATCGTGATACTAACCCGTAGGGATTCAGGATCTGCAATATATAAGCTTTGGCTTTCGTGGACATTTATATACCCGTATGCCAGTTAATGCACGGATTTCATTCTAAAAGACACTTTATATAATAGCAAGAGTGCATTAGGGAACACTTTCCCTGCACTCACGCACTAGCCCGTGTTTGATGACGCGGGCGTTTTCGGCCTGACCCCCCACAGTTTCTGTTCGAGTCGGTTAATAAGTAGCGGCCGATAAACCGACCCCCTTAGGAATGGGGGGCCGAGCCGACCCCCCCCAAAAAAACTGGGGAGGTCCGAACTACCCCCAGAAGCCCGCGGGGCTCTTGGGACAGCATGCACCTCCCCCCCAGAAAATGGGGTTGGACGGTGAGGCCGAAAACTACGCCCTCCTCATCAAACACGGTCTAACACGTGAGTGCAGAGAAGTGTCATAATCTTCCCTAATGCACTCTTAATAATAGTAATAGTTGTTTTATTATGAAAGTTATGAAAGTTATATACGAAGTTATGTTATTTCTATACTAAATTTCGTCAAACATGGATAGAGTATCGCTTTATATACTGCTTCGATGGGTCAACTGATGCGGGAGAGCGGGGTGGGGGTTGTGGCGAAGGCCTTTTTGAAACTCCATCTGTACTACTTAACATACACGGCTACCGCATAGGTTCAAGGGGGACTATCCCCTGAGGCCTGGAACGCCTTTCCGAGGCTGTGAGTCCATCCCTGTCGGTACCCTCGACCTTTTCTCCCTCCCACTTGGTGGTCTGGAAAATATTTTTGAGAAAATTTAGGGACAAAAAATAAGGTGAAAATTGGCAAAAACTGGGGGTAAACTGCGAGAAAATGTTTCTTCTGCCGGTGAGGTCGTCAGACTGTTTTTAGCACCACCCGGGAGGACCCCCTGCGCCTGGAGCCTCTACCCCAGGACGACGAACTTGCCCTAGAGCCTCTACCCCCAGGACGACTACCTCGCCGATTCGTAGCCATGAGTACTCTCGGAGCGTCCAGCATGTCTGAATTATTTTGATTGCAGGGGTAACTGCCGTTTCCGCCTGTTTTTCTAGATTTAAGCAATGCAGAAATATTCTTTTACCTGAATCAAAATTCAAGGTTCTATAATTAGTGGCAAGTGAGTGCTGAAAGAATGGTAACTTTTTGTGATAGCGAACCCACGAGGTCGGACAGAAGATTGCTTTGTATTTTGACAAGCAGCAACAACAGCTTCCCTCTAACATTGCCGATGACGAGTGAGTGCTGGCAGTCCGACGGGGTCGATAAATGCACCAAACTTGGATTCAACAGACGTTTAACAGAACCTTCCAAGATGCAAAAATCGCGGCAAGTACTCGATCGACCGTTATAAATCGGGTCAGATCAGAGCCGAAAAGACCTCGAATGAAGAGCACCATATGTCCAGTCCAGTAACTGGTTCCACGTCAATTGTTTTTTGCAAGTGTCGGTTCACCGCAACGCGAAGAATGGTGCAATAGGTCCGTGTAAAACTTCAAAACTTTGACGACAATGCTACAGCTGAAAACAAAAACCGGATAAATGGTCGGGTGCTTGGAAAATCATCAACATTCGAAAAATTCGAGCCGTCTCCACCGGCTCGGTCATCCGCGCAATCTCTACGATCCCGATATATATGTTGTCCAACTTCAACCGTTCTCCGGAAGACAACACCCATGGACGCCAGCCAGATGAGAGGCGAAAAGACGTCGATGGATCAGTCGGGTGGATTCGCGGGCCGATCCCGGATGCTTTTGAGAAGCTCCCAACTGTTCCCCAATGAAGTTATGCCAGGATCAGTGCTGTTTTGTTTCTCAACAGCCGGTTTTTTGTTTTTCGAAACGTGCGGAACTGTCAACGAGTATGTGAGTGAACCAGCATGCCGTCCGAAGTTTCGTCCCGCGTTCCGATTTTTTCCCCGAAAATCCTCTATTGTCCGCGAGAGTTTGTCGAATAAGTGAGCGTGCCGAAAAATAGTTTTCAGACTGACATATGAGTATATTTCGCTGCTAAGTTGTCGCTATTTCCGTTCAGGTATCACGCGAATTCAAGGTGTTTATTAGTCCTGACGACACGACGGTTCACCGACTGGCCGGAGTGGATATGTGAAAAGATCGAGAACAGTTGGAGTTTGTCCGCCGTCTCACGTTTTATTGAAAAAGGGGGCCAAAACTAAGGACCCGTTGCGAGACCGCCTGATTCCACACCGAATCAGTTCGTAGCCATATGTTTTGCAGCCGACCAAAAGTAAGTTGTTGGTCTAACAAATATTTTTTGCCATCAAAGTCTTCAACTACTTAGACTGTTTCCGAAGTTTCTAGAGAAAAAAGGTAAAAATATACAAAATTTTACTTTTTCGAAACTTTATTGCAATCCTTGGAAGTTTAAAACATAATTATAATTAAAAACTCGATAAAACACGAAAATAAAATTTTGTTTAAAAGCACCTAAAAGTATTCAATTGTCAGAGGGCTAAGGTTTTGAATTTTGTAATTTGGCAAAAAGTTCCCTTTGTACGCTCTAATTACAATCTTCACTCACGCGCAACAAAAACCGGCGAAAAAAAGTGAAATTTTTTTATTCATTATTCAAAGTAAAATATGATTTTTTTTACGGAAATTCGCCTAATTTATATATTTCCATCAAGTGAGTGTAAATCGGAGCTTCCGTTTGAAAAAAATCTTGCATTAAATTAAGCTTTCACCAAATTTTGCAACAGCATACCCAGCTTAAAGCAAACAAATGGATTGAACTCGAACATTTCCCCTCGCTCCGCTCAGCATGTTTGAGCTGGGCTTTGAGCCTGGCTGCTACGCGGAGAGCGTCGCGGTCAGACCTCCCCCAACTATCCTTACCCGCGCCCCTTTTGGAACCTTTATAGCTCCCCGCCTTCCTTTTGCCCCCTGCGCGCCCAAAGGAGTAAAAAAAAAAAAAAAGAGCGACCGTTTGGGTAAGATGGACAAAAAGTTGGGTTAAAATTCCTACAAAACTTCGTCGGGTGGGGCGGCGCCGAACCGAACCGACCTTAGGACAGCTATGAATTCAAAACTAATAATAGGAGCTGTGGACACTGAAATACCCCTTTTCACATTGGACAATTTCTTGTGCACGATTATAAAAGCGCGATTTTTTATTAAACTGGCAGCGGCAGCAAAGGGAGAGATTAGCTCAGCCTTTATTCATAGCTGCTGATGAGATGACTTTAAACAGTACAGAAGAGCTCTGCGTAGGGGAAACACTTTTGATGACTACAATTTTTTCAATATCGTTCGTGATCTTTAGAAGGCAATTTTTTCTTTTCCATAAGCTTCGGTTCGCTTGATTTTGATTTTTTTTTCTACCAAAATAGAAATTGAGCCAAACTTCCAGCTCTATTTTGGTCCGAAATACAAGTTGATGGGTTTTATCTATTAATTCCCACTGGTTTTTTAAACCCCCCGAGCTACCGAAAGTGTGGAAGCTAGTTTTAATAACTGCTACAACAGATTCATTATTTAAGCATGGAAAATGGAAAACGTTTCAAATTTTGCACTATAGTATTTAAAGACCGAATTTAAATTTGTTACTGAGCTGTGTACAGCAAAAAACCAAACAAAGTTTGATAACTGCTACAACAGATTCATTATTTGAGCATGGAAAGTGGAAAACTAAAAAATTTTGCCGCCTATCATATTAAAGCCCAAATTTAAATTATTACTGAGTTGTGTCGAGCAAAAAACCAAACTGATTTTAATAACTATTACAACAGATTCATTATTTGAGCATCATCAAGCCAAACGTCAGACGAGAACAGAA
>JASANE010015207.1:0-44570 GCA_030248225.1 Trileptium ribeirensis
TCCAGCTATTACAACATCGAACAGATGCAACTTTTAAAAAAATTCTTGCAAGGCGCCCAGTCAAATACGCTATGTTATTTTTCAATAATAATTACAATTAATGCGTTAGATCGGGAAAACGTCAAAAATGGCAACTGGGCATAAAAAATACGTCCATTTTTTCAATTTATCAATCAACTTGTGATATGTATAACTAAATAACCAATAAAGCTATCGAAATAATTTTTTTGATATGATCGGCAAACTCTCGCCTACACCACGGATATAACAAAACGTAGCAATCTACAACGGCTTTTCAATAAAGCAGTCGAAAAAGGCAACGTTTTCTCTAAAACCAACAGTCTGGAAGGGCATGACCAAATGAGTATATAATTAAGACAGAGTCAACAAAATTTAAAAAAACTTACGTCAAAAGTTTTGTGGAATAGAGAAGTCGAAATTTGGGATTTTGCAATAGAATTTTAGCAGCGACGAAAAAACCAGTTTTCAAAACCGCTTCTAGCACCAGTACACCTATCTACAGTAGAAATATCGAAAAAAACGTAAAATCGTTTTACCATTTAATAACGGTAGAACACCACAGAGCATCAGTATACTTTACAGGTATTAAAAAGCCGCTGGAAAAATGTAAAAACGACGAAAAGACGGAAAAAAATTTTGTTCAGGGGCTCCAGCGCATCCGCAAAAGATTTTGTAACATTATCGTGTCAAAATTGGTACCAAACGGATCCCCTCGACAAGATCTGTGAAGTGAAACAATGTGAACTGTAAATTACCAACAATGCGTCAAGCCTGAGCGAAAAGAGTTTTCCAGAGATCCGGGTAGAAAAATATATATTGTGGGTTCTGTTCACAGAGAACTCACAAACTCCGTGTTCTGCAACGGGCTTTGTTTTGTGGGTTGTGTTCGAGAATCTACCATGGTTTATAATATTGTAAGTATTATTATTCAATACAAGCATAATGTCATAAATATTTAGATTTTCTATCATCCAAAGATAGGATGAGGGGCGCGAAAACAAGGTAATATGATAAGATAAGATAACGGATAAGATGATGGGTGGTGTAATGGGCAATTATCACGGCCTGCCTCCACACAATGCTTCGGCATAACAACCCGGATTGTCACCTAGTGCCAATTGCATCTTCATCTTTATCTTTAACTACAATTTGAATACAGATTTGTACTTATATTTTGGAATGTTGACTAATAGTTCAAGTAAAGAACAGATTTTCATCCACCTCAGAGCTCAAAATTGTCATAGTACTATGATATGACTTACGGTAGCGAATATGTAACGTGTTGTTAAGCGCTTATGTTGATTAGGCACAGAAAAAGCTTACACGGTTTATTAACCAATTATAGTGAGCAATGCTAAATCTTCTAATTGAACCTGGATGTCATCCGTGAAATACCAGCACTACCTAGTAATATGCTGTACGATTCTACAGGAAATCGTTTTTAAGTTTGATCATGGTTTTTAACACAGGTATGCAAGATCATTTTTTGCTTTATTCTGCATTTTGATATATATACAATAAATTCTTTGTTGTTGATAGTGTTGCTGTCATCGGGGATCTGGATGGCGAGAAAAGATATAAGCTTAGTGTTGCTTTTGCACAACGAAGATACCTAAGTAATAACTCTTATCCTAAGGACCAGGATCCAAAATAAGCTCATTTTATTTCTCCGCAATCTGAACTTAGCAGATTTATTAGTCTTTGTGTTGATTACAAAGTCCAAATTAGTAACGTTGTTTACCCGTCAATATATTTTCATCGAAAAACAATAGATCATGTATCCGTCGAGCGCTAAAGTTTTAGTTTTGAATCTCAGTTTGTCTTTATATACAGAATCGAAACGCTATAAGCCCCCGCTGAAACATGTATTTTAGCTTCACCCTAGATTTCTGCCTGGTTTCTTCGTCTTCGAGGATGATGAATTAAAACCCATTCTTCACTTGAAATCGGTGTGCTGTACACATATATGTTTACTAATATGTATATCTGTGTTTATATATGTATATATGTGTTTATATAAATTTCAGGTTTGCCAGGTTTTTGCGTGCCCTACAGCCCAAATTTCGACTGCTTTATAACAACATGCCTTAACAATGGAACCTGTGTCTCATTTCCGCCAAAAGTATTGTCCGGCGATGTTAATTTGAGCATATCAAAGTCACAAAAGTCTAGTCTTGCCTCTTTCGAATATAGAACAATTCACCATCTAAATCAATCAAAATCGAGCAATTCTCTTCCAGCAACTACAGCCTGTGTGTGTCCAGAATATGCAACGGGGAAACGATGTCAGCAACTCATTGCAAAACCCCTTTTACCACTGGGTCGTCGTAGTCAAAAGTTACACGATTTTCGTAATTCGCAACAAAATCGCCTGAAACATCACCAACAAGCGTCAGTGTTGAGTGAAAATTCAAAAACAATACTACAGTCTGACAGCGATAACAACAATAATAAACAACACGAACTGCCTGCGCTATTGGCCCCAGTAGGTGGGCGCCGACTACGCAACAGCGAAACGTTCGAACTGTTCCCGTTGCTAGAGGTCGACACTGCATCTAATTCGTCGCTTGATTATCCAGTGTCAGAATGGGCCGATCCCGACAGTTCTCCTTTGATCACCTGTGCAATGATTGCCTGCAAAAATGGAGGTAAGCTGTTTGTTTCTTTTGATTATTTGCTTTTATGGTTCATTCCAATCACTAAAACGATGCTTTAATTCGAAGTTTTGCGATTTTCACAAATTTTCTTTACAAATTTAACTTGTAAAAATTGATATAAATATTGCAACAAAAGTTCAAACGATACAAAATAACTGCAACAGCTACTGAACAATAGTTGCGGTGCCAAATTACTGTAACGTCATACGACTGCGTTCGCCGCATCAATGTCATTGCTTTTTCAAAATTCGTGCACCGCGGTCAAGCCAACGAAAAAGAACGTTACAAAACATCAACAAAATCGGTTCATTTAATGATATATTTTAGAGTTGCATGATAAATAAATCTGTTTAATATTATTAAAACGGTGTAGAAAATGTTTGCCTTATAGATTTATTCAAAAAATCTATAATTATATAGTCTAAATAAGTAGATTAATAAATTACTATGATGTTTACGGTATGATGCATAGGATAGAATGGGGAGTAAGCGTCATATTCTTGTGCGCATAGGACTATCGCGACAGTTTCACAAAATCAAGGAATAAATACAAATAAGGTTCAAATTACAAAAATAATTTATTATTTATTATTTTAGGTACCTGCCTCGATACTTCGTCGGGTTTCGCCTGTGCATGTGCCCCGGGCTACACGAGTCGACATTGTGAACAACTGCTGCGGCCCGAATGTAGACTGTTGTGTGCCAACGGCGGATATTGTGAATTCGCAGCCGATAGCCACGGTATGTGAAGCATTTTTTCTAAAGTAAACTCAAGATATTGCCAATTTTTAATATAAAGATTAAATTATTTTAAAAATAAAGTCTCTTTAATTAGTTTTACTACAATATCAGGCTTTTATAATACTGTAAATTACTGCGACAGTATTTTGTGAACGAAAATTTATAGCTCTGAGATTTATACATCACCGTTAATGACTGCGCAAAATACTGGCTTGAAAGCTATTGATGTCATGTATTTTAGTATTTGCTCATCAAAATTTATAAAGCAGGTACGATGCTTACATTTTAAAAATGGTAGCGCGAAAGGTGTATTAGATAGCTGGATAACCTCATCCGGCTGTAAATTACGCTTGGTGTACGGAAATGTAACAAAATAAAATTCATTTGTTTGTGGTTTGTCGCAGCGTAATTTTTAACGGAACTAATTTTAGCGCTTTGTTACCTGTTTATCCGGTTCGTATTATGAAGACTCGTTACTTTAGATGCAGACATACAGATATGGATGCAGTTTTAGCAGTTGTTTAGCAGCATATTACTCATCTGTTAAGCAGTTAGTCAAATAGTCTTACTGCCGAAATCAGAGATCAGAGATACGTAAAAGAAAACGTAGAAACAACATTATTGTATTACATAACAGGCAAGCACGGATTTACGATTGCCATAGTCGAACGAGACATAGTTTCTTGCATCGCACTTGAGGTTTCGAATTTTGCCGAAGTTCAGTCGTAACGGAACTTGATAATGAAATTTCGTATTAGTAATAGTATATATATTAAAATTTTTTATTCAATACTTTGAACTTCTAAATTCAAATTTTACTACGAAATTCTAAAACAAGATTTCTTAGGAAAGTATTCTTTGAAAATTGAAAATTAGTTTGCAAACTGTGAACAATTTCATATAGATGCATATTTCAGCTTAATAATTATATATACAATAGTTACGGGAATTATATGTACGTATTTTGTTGTAAACGTTTGCTAATAGTTTTCGGAAATAAATGCTCGAGGTGGGAGCCAGGTTCTCGGGGGGATTGGTTTTCGATCGCCAAGGGATTCAGCTGTCAGGACAGCGGGTGTCCAGACGTCTCCGGTGTCTATAGGTTCGGCGCCTGGTGCTTAGGGGTGTTTGGGGTTGTGGCACCCGCCAGAGCTGCACGCTGGGGGAGGGTCCTAGGCCGCAGGCGAGATGAACTATTGTTATTTACACTAATAAGCTGTCCACAGGAGTATGAAAAATTAATAATTTATAATTTTAAGCCTGAAATAGAGGTTATACATCAGGAAATGCCCACTTAGGCTAATTTTAAACGTACTACGTTAAGTCATACGTGCCGCACGCTCTAAGCACTAACATATATTTAAAACTGTACGTATTCATTTGTCAGTTAGTGTGAATCAAACATGTATCTGCCCGGTTGGATTCAGCGCATCACTCTGCTAATCAGCGAAATTATCAGGGTCCCAGCTTGCGTCAAACCCATTAGGTACCACTTCGAGGCAGCTAACCTCGCAATCTCAACCTTTGTTTTAATGGACCTCTACGTTAAGTCATACGTGCCGCACGCTCTAAGCACTAACATATATTTAAAACTGTACGTATTCATTTATCAGGTAGTCTGAATCAAACATGTATCTGCCCGGTTGGATTCAGCGGATCACTCTGCGAATCAGCGAAATTATCAGGGTCCCAGCTTGCGTCAAACAAATTACGTACCACTTCGAGGCAGCTAACCTCGCAATCTCAACCGTTGTTTCAATGGCCCTCTAAATCCAATGCTGCTCACCTAATGCCACATGCAAAGCAAAGCCGCAGTGAAAACAACGTATGTGGGACACAGCCGTGCCTTAATGGTGGTCGTTGTCGTGTTGTACCTTCGTCAACAACGGGGTACATTTGCGATTGTAATCGTACTGGTTTTCGTGGTAAGTCAATACGCAAACCATTAACTAAAATATTGAAATTAAGCAAAAGATATTTTTAGACCATAAGCACGTCGACGAAGGACTGCTTTAGAATATAACACACGCTTGTTTTCTCCATAAGGAACGCTGAGTCTGGGCCATCCATTACTGTTGGCTCTACCGGACTCTTAAACGCTAAAAAATCTGAACTGTCTTCAGAAATTTGTTTTTTGGATGACCGACTAGGAAGCAAATGTGGTGAACAGCAAGGATACACGCATACTGTCTTGAAGCCAAGGTCAGTAAAAACGATGTCAGCTTTGTAGTATACCTGCAGATGCACCGGGAGATGTTGAAGTATTTTATTTAGCTCATGTCAAGCTTCCCCGTAGCGTGTCTAGTCACGTTCCCGCCTCGAATAAGTGTATAAGGTTTTGCCTCTCTATGCCTGAGGGTAAACCTAAGCCTGAGTGTAAATATAAGATAAGCCTGGGCTCCGAATTGAATTTTAATCCTATACCACTCATGTCAAGTTCCCTGGCAGTTATAGGGCGAAACTTGACATGTCCTTTTTATTTTACCCCTCCCCCCAAAGCTGCGGTTACTAAATTTTTAACATATGCTAATTTTAGCACAGTTCGATTGAGGCCGGCGAACTGATAAATTTTTGGGATTAGCAATTTTAATTATATATCAGTTCAGCATGAGACTTAGTAAGTTTACCAAATTGTCACCCGCAGCTGATTAGAGAAAACTCTCATATATATGTTGTCTTAGCTGGTCGCGTTGAATTTAACACCGTTCAACTGAGATTGCCAGTTCGGCTTGAGAGGTATATAAAATTTAGATTTATCGATATTGTTACAAAAATTTTAGGTACCCTTTGTAACTCGAAAAACAAAAACAATGTTTGTCATAAATATGGCCGAAATAGGTATTTTCTAGAGCAGCTTCCAGGCTCAGTCGCATGGTACCAAATTTATCGCAGTGTCTTCAAAATTGACGAATTTAGGAATAATGGTTGGGTCAAAAGAAGACTTAAATAGTAGTAAAGGGATAATGACAACGTATTATAAATGGGACAACTTTTCGATGAACAAACAACTTCAGATTTTGTTGAAATGCTTTTTCATGCAAACATTGTCTATTCTTGTCGATTTTATCAGTTTCGCTCCCAGAGACTCTCGATACCGAAACCTAAAAATAGTATTGCTGTAAGCAAGGGTGTAGCCAATGGGGGGTCGCAGGGGTCGCGACCCCCTTTCCGCCCTTCTTTTTGAATCGCAAGGTTAACTTTTCATGGTGCATGGTACAGGATTTCGTGAAAATTCGAAACGTTTTAAAACTCGTGTTTATGCTACTCCAAGTTTGAAAATCCTGTTTACGTCTGTGGCTGTAAAACAAACCGATCATCATCATCAACCCGTAGTAGTCGGTGCCGACCGCAGGGGTCTCTTCCCATCATGAGCTACAGGTCGCCACTCCACTCTGTTCTTCGTCGCCCTGGTAGAGTGATCACTGTTCCTGGACGTCCAAGAGGTTATGTTGCTTATCCAATTCGTCTTTGGCCTCTCTCTTGATCTGCTACCTTCGACCATACCTTGGAGCACCAAGTACTGAGTGTGTGATGCTGTCGCCAGACATGGCCAAATCACTAAAGCTTCCTTCTTCTTCCTGTCTCTAGGAGCGGTTTGTGACGGCTGATCATAGATGTTATTCGTTGTCGTACTTCTACATTACTGAACAAGCAGATAATGTATACAAAATTCGAAGCATTTGATCAACGTTACCGATGCTTGAATTTTTCGTTCCCAAAGCAAAGTTGTTGACTGCTGAAGAGAAACTAGAACCCTTTTCCGCTGTTATCATGCCCAATAATGGGGCCGTGCTGTTGCCAAACACACCAACGTGGAGTTCTTGTGAATATAACTGTTTGCAAACTGCATCGTAAAATCGTGGCCATATTCTTTGCTATTTGAGATGGATTAGGTGCACAAATAAATAAATTGAAATATTGGGATATCTTCCCTTTTTGTTATCAATGTGGACGTATAATCTGTCGGTCGGTGGCGGATATAGCTCGCGGGAAAAGGGGATGTCTTCCAAGGTATATCTCTTGCTAACCATAGATCATCCACTTTAAAATTGAATGGGAGGAAAAAATTCCGCGATAAATTTTGTGGGTGTCAGAACTTAGAAATTTGATATTTTGAGGGTTCTACTAAATTCAATGCACCCACTAGTTTTCGGGGTACTGGTCGTAATACACAATAATTACCCAGTAATTTGGAAAATTTGTGGATGCCAATAAATTTCAAGCACGTAATAATTTCGCAGGTACAATCAAGATTCAGTAATTTTAATTTTTGTGGCAAAAATTTTATTCCTCTTTTTCAATGTTTTACAGTACACTATCTGCCACACGCAGGCAATTTTTACTCCGTTTGAAACCAGGATGGCGAAATTTCGGTGTCTGCCTTAACACGAAATATATCAATCTTCTCATTGAAATTATGTGAATTTACAAAAATCCGAAACGAAATATTGCCCATTACGCCTTTTAATCATAAAATAGGTAAGACCTGAAAATTTTTTAAGACTTGCCAAACCCGCCTGCCCGCCCATCCTTATATATGCCCTCAGTGGCTTTACACTTGTTCCTTGATGTTGAAATTCTCGAGGGGCTATGTTAACAGACAACTTAGACGCGGGACAAGATCTTAGACAAATTTAGTGCAAAGACGCAGCAAACGGGGTTGGAGAACCGGCATCCCAGTTTTATACCAAGAGACGGCCACGCCGTGATATTCCGCATTCGCACTGTACTTTTGAGTAGCATACTCCGCCTCTTATAGCGTGGCAGCTGTAGAATGCAAGAAAATATAGAGACTAAATAAGCCAAAATTACTTGCGCTGTTGCGATCACGGCAATTCAAATGAAATGGTGATATTAAAGTCCACTTGAAACGATTTTATGATTAGTTTATTTATTGTTTTTTAAACGTAGACAGTCTTTAGTGGCTATGTTTAACCTTATTCTCATATGCTGCTACTCTTGTATGTTATTCCTGATTTTCAGGGGCTCATTGTGAAATTCGAATCAATCACTGTGCCGAGCGACAACCGTGTAACACTGCGCATAGCCGTGAATGCATTAACGCACCCGACACTGACGATGGATTTAACTGCATTTGTCATATCGGATGGATGGGACTTCGTTGTGATCACCCAGTATTGCCCACGCCTACAGGTATCTCAGAGCCTAGATTGCTCATGCCCACTGTCGCAAAATTACGATCAGTTAAGCCACAGGTACGAGCTGCATTGAATAATGTCGACGTATTCGTTTGTTTTAATTTTCTATCGAGAAATTACTGTTAACAAAGTTATTGCTATTAATCGGGGCTAGTCGTGTGATTTGCATTAGTACACAGTAAATAGTATAAATTGTCTTTAATTACATATTATCACACTGACATGGGAGCAGAGAGCCGTCGGCGTCCCTGAGATTGTGTTCGTCTTCCCTGGGAAAACAGTTAAAAATGTCAATTTTATATTCATAAACTGTGAAGTTATTTTTCATTTATAACCAGCGACTACAACTGGAAGCATTGGAATGAATATGTTTCCTCTGATTGTAAGTTGGTTTGATGCAGTTATATTTTCTGATTTTGTTTTATTGCAAAGGCTGTGGGAAATTTGACGTAAAGGAAAATTTTACAAATATAAAAAATTTGCACCCCTGAAATCGTCTTGCCACCTGAATTTGGCTTACACCCCCTAAAACTGATGTCTGGCTACGTGCCTGACAATACAGCATTATTTAGGAAGTACGTTTATTGGGATTTAAGTTTAAAATACAGCAACAAATACAGCAACTGATGGTTGGTACATTCCGAACGAAAAGTAAACATTGAATTTTTTAATAAAATTAGTATGCGCAGCGTTCATAAGCACAAAATAAAACGCGGCTATGACAAAGATACAAACGCTTTTTATAGATGGAAACTGGTGGCTGCATCTTCAATAATGCAGGAAGTACTGCAAGGTCTGTCTAAAATGGTTAAAATTTAAAGTCCTTTTGGTTTTCAGAGTCACATCCGACCGTCTTTGACTTTCCTGATTTAATTCCGCTTACTTTGACATAAATTATTTCGGCAAATCACAATCAAGTATGGCCTTAATTAATTTGGCGTCAAATTTCTTGTTGTGGTTTGCAGAATGTAGGTACTACTTAAAATTTCTAAGTAATAGTTGCAGCACAGGCAGTTGTGCGTTAAACTATTTGTATACACGGTTGTGAGGAGCTTGAACAAATGCGGTAGAATGAGATTGAACGAATTAGCGTGTGTACAGAAGGTTGAACGTATATATATACTTCTGTCTATGCTACAATTTATTTAAAACATCTCGCGCCGTGATCCTGTAGATTTGTATGCACGTCATAAAATATGTTACACAATCAATTTTATTAGTAGCCCCAGTAGTATTTAGTGTAAAAGTGCCCATTTTCGAGTCAAATATAGAATGGTAACGATATTCTGCTTCTCAGCATAAGCCTGATTCGAAACAATATCCTTGACGCCAAATTAATTCAAGTAAAAATATTTTCGGGTCGGCCGATTTAAACGGCCTATCTCACAGCAAGTCATTTTAAATCGGGATAAGTGAAAGCCGATTATGCAGCATTCGCACTAATTTGGGTGCATCGACTACTCACTATTTGGATGCTGGACCGCGAAATCCTCACAGTTGATGGCGATGGCAAGTTAGTTGCTCACTAACTGTAGAGAGCGTCACGCCATCATCTACAATTGACATAACGGGTATACCACTGTCTACAAAGTGGAACAACTGACTTGCTACCATCTACAAATCAGATCATACGCCGCATCACCATATACAAAATTGGCTTAACTGGAATGGCACCATCTACAATTGATGCAGCAGGCGTGCCATCTTCTACAATCTGATACCTCTGGCATAGCAAAATCTATAAACTAGTGCAAGTGGAATGCCAGCATTATGAGAATCGGAACCCGCCCTATAAGTTTACATATAGTAATCAAATGTATGTAAAAATAAAGTTACAGTGTACGAATATCAAATTGGAAAATGGCCGTATCTTTCTTCGTCGTTAAAGTATGTATCGAACATAATTTTCTTTTGGGGCTTTGAAGATGAAGAAGCTAAATATTTTTCAACAATTTATTTATCGACATGGCTTGATTCTGGTCTTCGGATTTTGCCAGAACGAGAATATGTTCCACTTCGCATCCCTGCGTAAACAGCGTTGCTCTGAATGTTCAAACCACGCATTAAACATATACCATGCAACGTCGTTTCGTTTTTGCAACAAAACACAACACAACACATCTATTACAGATACGCAAGAATTATATAATTAAACTTTTAAATTTTTGGACCGAAGCAGGTCGGGCTGTTCCGGACCGCGGTCGGCCTGGCTCGGTCCGGTTTTGCACCTTCTTTGCCTTTTACTTTTCAATCTGTCATCTGTCGCCGCAGTTCATGCCGGGCCGTGTACCAAAATTATTAACTCAAGTACGCATCTACCATATTACAACAATATTATTACAACAGGGTTTCACCTAGGTAACGTAATTTGTTACAGCCATTAAACGTACCATGTCAGGTACACCGCGAATTTGTAGATGGCGGTGTGCCAGTTGCACCATTTGGAAGATGGTGACATGTATGCTGCAAGATCCAATTTGTAGATGATGGCATGCCAAATGCACCAATTTACTGATGGTGACATGCCTCTTGCTCCAAATTATGGCTGGTGGCGTGCCAGGTCCACCAAGTTGTAGATGATGGCATGGCAGTTGTTACAGTATGTAGATTGTGGCACGTCAGCTACACCATCTTATAGATAATTGCGTGAAGCTGTCTACAATTAGCTGCTAAATAGCGCACTACCCTCACCAATTTGGTGCAGTTGCCATGCCCGCTTCCAAAGAGTGTATAGTCCATGCCCGCAAAATAATGTGAATACAGAATCAGATCCGGCACCCAAAATCAAAACGTCAATTTAATTTTCTCACATCAGATGGCAAAACTTGCTATAATTCACTCATTGTTATTGAGTACTGTGTATGTGACTAAGGAATCACTTTCAGTCCAGGAATTATTGCCGTAATCCAGAATTTTGTATTATTTTAGGCCAAGCCATGTCCACGGGGCACGAGTGGACTCAACTGTCAACAGTCAACTGTCGCTTCATTTAATGGATCTGCGTTCATGGTTGATTTGGTTCAACCGCCGTCCGATCAACTTACAGTTTCCTTCCAATTTCGTACTACACTTGCGGACGGTGTTCTCGCGTTGGGATCGAATATATTCGGCGTTCAGCTGGTGTACGTTGGACTACACGATGGTCAGTTAGTTTTGGTCGTTCCAAATGATAGTAGGCACGGTAGCGTGCACCGTGCGGTATTGGTTAATGAGTACCACCGAGGGATTGTGGCAAACGATAGCCATTGGAAGCGTGTGACACTGAGGTGAGTGAAATTTAGTAAATTAATGTTTTTGAGTATGATCTAACCAAATTGCTGACTATTGTCACAATCTTGCGAAATATACTTTATCGAAAATTTGGCAAACAGTTTGCTGCATCAACAAGTGTTGAGTATTGCAACGTAACAATAAAAAACACACACTGAAAGGAAAGAATCTGTGTCTGTATGTTTGTTCGTATAAAATTCTTGAACGGTTAAAGATAGGCACATTAATATATGAAATCGGTGACGAGGTATAACTATAACTACAAGATGTAGAATAGTTGGTAGTTTTTCCCAACTGTTTGTGTCATTATTGGTCCTATCATGCTAAAAGTTTTAGAAAGGCAAATATGCGTTATACACAATTCTAACGGTTTGGTACCCCAAAGCCAACTTGTACTTACACTAACTAAGTGCTCCAATGACTACAAAAAGGTGTTATGCATTATTTAGGTATAGTTTTTTAATTGGTGTACATGTTTTGCTCTTTTGCCTTTGTTGATTAGAATTTATTGGAGATAATCACTCTGTCAGCTTGTCGTTTAATACATTCACGACTGCTACGTGGTCCTGATATTTTACCTTAATTTTAAGTCGTATCTGGTGGTAGAATATTTTTGTACAAAAGCTTTGAATACAACGACTGTTCATTAAAACCAGTTTGTTATTCAATTTATAACAAACTGGTTATTTATTCAATTATTGCAGAACACAAAAATATGATACCATCACCGAACTCGGAGCATTTCTGCGATTTGAATTTGTATGTTTAATGCTAAAAACTTTTGCTGGAGACAATGGTCTCAATAAGTAATAACTGTATTTGTTTATAGTATAATTCTATTCGGAATTTATTTTCAGATATATCGCTTCGCAATATGTTGAACTAATTTGGCTGAACAGTACGGTATCTCGGAACGCTATTCCCAGCCCCATCAAATCTCAGCGTATTGACTTGACTTTGTCGCTACGATCAAAGATTAGCTCGGGCATTGCATCGATTAAGTTCGGTGGGTTTACACAGTACCCTCATCATGAACAATTCTCATTCGCACTGGGATCCAGTGGGACGTTGACGAACTTTGTTGGATGCTTACAAGATATTGTTGTGAATGGACGGGTAAGTGACTTGAAACACTTTTGTAGTGATCACATAATCTTATCGTAACTACCCCAGCGAAGCTTTAATCAGATGGTTAGCATCATGCCTACCCATAGCGTACGGGCAAGACCTGGTATTCGATTCCGATATGCATATAGTTTAGCTTGAGGGGGATATAACAAATAATGATTATAATACCTTATAATAAATAATGATTATTTATAACTTATAACTGTTACGCGAATCGTTATATTGTTTTAGACGGCAAGATTGTGTTATTGGTTGCATGTTCGGTGTAAATTATGTTTAAAAAGTTAACGATTATTCTATAAAAATTTCGCTGAAATTTAGAAACATTTTCGCAATACGAAAATAAAGAATTTATATTTCTGACATTTCAATGATTTTGCAGTTAAATGAAATGTTTTTAAATTGCTTATCTAATATTTTTGAATTTATTCTAATTGCTAATTTCGCGATATAAATTATAACGTTTAGAAAATTATAACTAGTAAACGTAATAATTACGAACAGTGAGCGGAGCAACAGGCAAAGTATTTGGTACCTTATTTGTGTGTACATGTGTTTCAGCTAACTATTTAATCAATTTATAATAAGTATCACGTTTTAGGGATTTGATATCAATTCCACCATACAAAGAACTCATTAGCTAAAAAAATTAGATAATTAGCAACATCACCTAATTAGCTAAATAATTACCTAATTAACACCCATGATAAAATCATATAGCATTAAAAGCCACATATTCATAAACAGCGACATCGAAAACCCCCGAGTGCAGCAAATTAGCAATTTTAAGTGATTTTAAAAATTGCATAAAATTACCTAATTAGCTAGTTAATTAATCTACTAATTAGCATAGGTTTTAGAACTTCAGAAATGTCATATTCGTGATCAGCAACGTAGAAAACCTCCGGGTGAAATTTATTTTCAATTTTTGAGCACTTTTTCAAAAATTTTCAAAAAATTGGCTGATTAACAATTAATTAGTAATTAGCTAAATATGCACTTTTTGTTTGAAAATGCTAAAAAAGGTTAATACCCTTAAGTAATTAGGTAATTACTAATTAACTAAAGCAAATTTCTACAAAATCTATGTCTTGCACTTGTCCGATATTAAGCCTTTCAAACAAAAAAGTTTTTTAATCGGCCCAATCGTTATTGAGGAGTCAACTGACGGACGGACAGACGTTGCCGAATTTTCCCTCTCTGACGAAAACAAAAACTTTCGCTTCGCTGCGCTTGACTATTTTACGAAATACACTATAAATTCACAAAGCCAAATCAATATCTTAACATTAATATGAAGTCTTTCCCGCAAATTTCTCACTCGAATGAAAAGCCTTGAAATTGGAAGAAAAAATATTAGGGACTTTAATGATATTTACTAGAAAATTTAAGCATAAGTTATTACAAATTATGCCGAATTATAGAATAGGTTAATATGACAATTTTAAAATTTCTCGGTCTATATGTTGTTGCATAAACGAAAATGCAATAAATTCCTAGTCAGCTGCTTAGTTATTTCCTGTTACCAATCTTGTACTATGGAACAGAAAATAGTGATGTTACGATTTTTCTTAAAAGACACACAGTTACAGAGAAGTATAAGTTTGCGTATTGTATAGGGAAATAACTAAATGGTTAATGATAATTATTTGTTTAGGACAACAAATCAGCAAGAATTCTGGGTGTAAATATGTTACAATTTTTATTTTAGAACCTGATTCCGTCTGTAATTGCATCTCAGGCACTAAATGTCGAATTTGGCAAGTGTCACCGCGTTGCTCAGTGTACTGCAGGTTCGGTATCGGGCTCTGAAGTTTGTTCAAAACGAGGACGGTGTATTGATTTGTGGAACACGTTTCGGTGTGAATGTCGCAGGCCGTTTATGGAACCAGACTGCTCCCAGAGTAAGCTGGCAATTTCGATATATATGAGTAAAATTCGGAGGAATACTTGGTGTCTTTGTCAATAGAGGTGACAAACGATAGTTTTAGTTCTGAAATACATGAAAAATTATTTAGCATCCTGCGATTGAATTATAGTTTCTCCAGCTATCGGTTGTTGTGTCGGAATATGAATTCTTCGACTCTCATTAATCGTATCACTCACATAAAGGAAAATATGACACTGATCAGATCATTTTACTTTTACTCAACACAAAACGCGGTTACAAACATTTTCTAAGACATCTGCATTACTGACACTTTCACACTAGTTTAGAACCAGACTCGTCGGTTTATAAGCATAAAAACGTGGCTGGGGAGAGGGACGTTTAGCAAAAACCTAAAATTGTCAATCACTATTGATTATAGGCATAATATATTAATTAATTTTTAGAGCCAGTTTCATACTTAGCGCAGAATGGAGGTTTTAAAATTCAAGTCAATAAATTTTATGCCCAATGTTCAATTTTTAACAAATTCATATTCCTGGCGTACCCTGGGACATTGGATTTGAACTCTTGGCTATCACTAATGGCTGATCGATTCTTGAAATATAATTAAAATATTTTAAGGTCCAACCGAAGCCACATTTGGTCATGAGCAAAGTCAGAGCTTTGCATCGGTCATCGTGGTCCAACGTACCCAGTTGCAACTGCTCGAAACCATTGCAAACGTATCATTTTTACTAAGAACGCGGCAAAACAACGGAATTTTGTTCTATTTGGGCCAAGAAATACCTAACGGTAAGTAGTTTATAACCAACGCATACAATGAGCTAAAATATTTTGGCCAAAAGCCACAAACTTATGCTTATTAGCATTAGCCGTGTTAAAAATGTAGACTCTTTATTTTAATTCGCCAATATGTAGCCACAGCAATAGGCATTTTAATCAGTTGCAATCTTAAAAGACAGAATCGAATACACTATTACTATTTTATACAGGCCCAAACGTATCAGCTGTATTATTGTGAATGATGTTTCTAATAGCATTTCTATCTAATTATATCTAGCACAGTTATTGTCGTGATCAGTCTAGTTTTTAAGCAATTTTGCATTCGTTTCTGTGTTGCATTCACTTGACACAATGCTGATGGCGAACCGCATCATGAATCGTAACAATCTATGATCGGTAAAAAATAAAGTAAAATTAAATGTATATTATTATATAAAATTAAAATATATTTCTTTTCTGATGAAAAATGTCACTTTCGCCGCAAGTACGCCAATTAAAAACCATCTATATGATAAAGCTGACCTTTTTTATAATTATTCTACTTATTAATTTAATCTTGTTAAACTCGTACGATTAACATCGTGCATCGATACAACTTTAAATTATCGTAATCTTATTACGGCAACGCCTAGCAGGATTCTGGCATCCATGTCTAGCTTACTACGCTGTCTTATTGATTACTATCACTGCTTAATGTTTTATGTTTCAGGCGACTCTGGATTCGGCCTCCGTGGAATGTTCTTTGCTGCCGAACTCAATCGTGGCGCACTTCGGATTTCAGCTAAACTCGGTCCTCAAATACAATCTTGGGATACAAATAACGACGAAATGCTGAATAACGGAGCGCTACATTTGGTTTCAGTTAATAGGTTCAGGAACACGATTTCGGCATCAATTGATGGCGTTCAAGTGATCCGAGGTAAGATTTTTTAAGCATTTGGATATACTATATTAATAATATTAGGGGTATATGTAAACCGTCTCAAATTGTATAATGTGGCTTCTTTTGCGTCAACCAAAGCTATTAGTTGAGGAGCCTTTTGCTTGTGGCACTAAAGTACTATCTTCTCAAATATCGGTCCGCGGTATCTCCACCTCTCGTGAGAAGTTAAATCTAGCAGAAAATTACGTAGAATAAATAGAGCTGAGAAGTTTAATATTTATTAGAGAACAGTGTATCGCTGTCTAAATGACGTATCATTTATGAAGCCCGGTTACTGTAGAACGGTCGAGTTTTCATTGTAGATAGATTCCATTTGAAGCTCGCGAAGATCCCTGATAACTGAAGGTTATCTGTGTAATTAGCTATCTAAGTAACACATTATATCTAAAGCCTGCTTCCTGGTAGAACAAAGGTGCTATTCTTGATAAACACAACCTGATCTTGAAGCTAGCGAAGAGGGTTTTCCAAGTTAAGCCCTGCCCGAAATTATTAGTTAATTTTGAACATACAGCCACAATTTTGGTACCACTCGACTCAGCTTGACAAGACATTTCAGAAAATATTCCTTTGGCCACATTTGTGCAATTTTTTGGGGTGCCAATCCCTTTTTTACCCAAATTTTTCTAAAAAAGTTTTCTGGATAAATCATAAATGTATAATTTATCTGTATTCAAGGTAAATGCATAATTTTGGATTTTTGGATGATTAATATTAACCGCATTGACGAGCTGAAGCGAAAGGTGTTAAAATCAGCGAAATCGATTAATAAATTAACGACTTAGGCTTAGACCTAGCCTTAACTATAAATTTTCACGTAAATGGAAGTAACGCCTTAATGCGTGCTCTGATTTAAGCAGAGGTACGACACAGCTGCCAAAACAAAGCACAACATTTGGGAAATATTAGAGATTGAACCAGGTCACCACTATTTGAGAAGTTGATGTAATCATAACAGTGTCCCGATGTCTCGGCTACGGTAATCGTGGCCCAGTGATAACGTCACCTTCAGAAGAAGCCAGACCACAGGCAATAATCGACAAAGCCGTTAAACAGTTACCATAGACTCACTAAAATCGCGATATCTTTGGGCTCCTTTCTACCCACTACAGTCCCGAGCAAAATATCGTTCGAAGAACATCTGAGTCGCTTGAGTGTGCCCAGGAAGTCATGTTGTGGTTTGTAGTCCTTTATACGCTCTAATTTCAAGCAGTTTGTTAGCAACATTTTTTATAGAAAACACAGGATATTAAACGAAGCCCATGGCTTTTTTTGTAGCTGCCGTAACAGTCGTAAATATGAGCACATTTGTCTTAATCATCGTAGATGTCTTCGCCTGGTTTGTCCCCACAGCCGCTTTTGAGATGCGTGCCGCTCACCTGCATTGTGATGTAAAGTGTATGTTCTTGGCAGTTTGCTGTGGCTGAATAGAAGCGTAACAAAAATAGAAAAACACTAAAAGGGTAGTGATGGGAAACTTTATGAACCACATATTATGATAAATGCTGGTGAGCCTTTTGAGAAATGCTATCTATTACACGTGTGACAAACGTTAGGTTTATGAGCCCTGCGCATGACTGCAAAACGTGATCACAGACTCTCATAATGTCACGGAAAATACTAGATGCACAACAGTCGCCGCCATTGTTCAAAAATTTGTCACGTTATGGCAAATCCTTTACACCCAGTTTGCATCACCGAGGCTCAAAGTTAGGCTTTCTGAGCCTCATGTTGCGTGGATATAGTACATAAAGACTAAAACAGCCCATCTAACTTATTTTATTGATCTGAAGTTTCATACGCATTATATAAGCGTTTTATATTAACTACGCAACAAAAATGCCGTATGCGAGAATCAGTTTACTTTCGTATTTATAAGCTTAACTGTAGGTGTGAAGGAAGGGGACTCATGACTAGATTGCTTTAGTACGACCATGAATGCAGGTATTACGCGGTACCGTATATAGCATGATAGATTATTGAATGTATTCCCGTTCGTTGTATTTATGTAATTTGCTAACGTCTTACATGCGTATTGGCAAGTATGTATATACCCATCACAGATCATATTTGCACGCAGTATACTATGTAGAATTCAAGGAACAGAAACACAGGTATTCCTGCACAACTGTTAAAGTGCAAGTATCGACTAGGACATCTCATTTTGTTTTTCATTATATTTAGTTATCTGATCTGTTTTTAGGCTCGAATCATGTTGTAGTAGTCCCATCAATTGCAATTAATTGGTCGCAAAATCAGGACCAATCAATTAATTGAACATAAATTTTTACACCATATGGCGCGTCATTTACGTCCAATTGTTTATGAACCCATAACTTTGTATATCCGTTCTACAAAAATTTACTTATTAAAAAGAGTTCGTTAAGCAGTTGGTCTAGCGTATTACTGCTGCTGCACATTTCTTTGGGAAGATAGATTTTTCATTTTAAAACGCAAAACTGCACACGTCAAAGAACTTTCAGGTGTGGAAGCATATTATTAGATAACGAGCAGTGGCAAGGTATATTGGGCTATCACAGGTTTCATTCAGTTACATTACAACTCACGTAATGCGCATTAAGTTAGAAAAATTACACGTATTTACAAAGTTTAAAACGTCTTGAAGTAGAACACTTTGTTTAAATATGTATATTGTATAATACATAATATATCGTATGTATCAACGGAAGGTTGGTTTGATCCCTTTCCCAAAAAGGTTGGACCATTGTAAACCATATTGAACCTTTTAAACATGGCACCACCCGCACATCTCAGCGCGTAGGAGGCGCGCGAAAAATTTTAGCAAATATGAGCAATATTTTAAAAAAATTAAGGAAAAATTGAGTAAATTTGTGAGCAAATTATGAGAAGAAATGGAGAAAACTATTGGTTACCTACAGCCCTGCCTCAACGTCGGAGCCATTGCCTAGTAAACGGAGGGACTTTGAACACCTATGCATTATATATATATTACATACGACTGGTAAATATATTAACATTATTTATCAACATTAACTTAAATATTATACTTTTACTAAAACTAACAGATATTTCAAGTTGATTTTCGCTATAGTCTTGTTTCATTTTCCAATTATTTCTTCAGGGACACTTCCCTATCGCGTACTCTATCCGCTTCCAGTTGAAGTCTTCTACATTGGAGGGGTCCCATCCTCGGTTCCAAATTTAACAATCCGATCAGCTACTCCTGTGCATCCAGTGTCGTCACCCACATTTCTTCGAAGACAGAAAAGAATTAAACGAAAATCGGCTAGTCGCAGTCGTTTGGGAAGCGCCCAGAAAGGACATGACGAAATTGGTCAGTTGACGTCAACCAAGGAATCTATGACAAACCGCACGATACCGCTGTCTCGTGGCGTTAGGAACGGAAATAATATTAACCGTGCGGCATTCACGACTTTGAATTCGTTTAAAGGGGTTTTGCAGGTTTGTTTGGATAGAATACAAGTTGCGGTAAAGGAAAGGCCTTTGGAGTATCGTGAAGTCCGATGGGAAAAAGACGTCTTGACGTATAGCAGAGGTCGCTGAGTATAGTAAAGTTTCTTGAAAAATAGGATTGCCTTGGTGAGTAGGGAAGGTTCTTATGGTATAGTCGCAGGCAATCGGTAACGATTTTGAGTCTGGGGTGGCAAACTAAAATACATCTGGGGCGAACGCTAAGATAAAACAAAATCACACCTGAGGGCAGCTAAAATAAAACACATTTGGGGCACAAGCTAAGATAAAACTCATCTGGAGAGGGCAAGATAGGATACTACATAAATGGGGAAGCTAAAATAAAACACTTCTGGCTGATAGGTAAGATAAAACAAGATGCAGGGGAGCGAAGGCAAAACACAAGTGATAAAATGTGATTCTTCAGATGCAAAAACTCATCCTTGAATAAAAAATATAATTTTCATTTATTTGCAGAGGTGGAAATCACTTGCCCCCCCGTTGCCAGGTATCTGCATAGCGGAATGCAAAGGGGCATAGTGTAGTGCCCTGCATTATAGGTTACGTTAAGTGCCTTTATGTCAATTTTCCGACATAACCCCGTCAATCCTGGGTATGTTCTACTTCCACACAAACAGTCGGTATTTCCTGCAAACATATAAAAATACCAAATCCTCATTCGTAAATTCAGCAACATCAACAAGAATTAAAAGCTAAGCTGAATTGATAAACACAGTAATATAGTTATTACGAAGAACAGAAGTCTGTCGGATAAATTTGCACAGTTAATTATTGCCGTCACCACTCCCCTGCTACGAAGGTGTGCGGAAAATTTTAGCGATTATGAGAAAAGTTACAAAATTATACGGAACCGTACAGATTATGGGTAAATTTTTTGATTAACAAACTGCCATAGGCCCTCGCGGCACACCCGATCCGGCGGAACAATGTATATACCTAAGCCGATGGATGTCCGAAACCTTTATGTGGGGATCTATAACTCAATACGATTTTTGAGGGTAGTCACTTCGAGGTCTTATATAAAAATGAAGTTTAGTACAACAGTATCAAGATTCGCGTGATATACAAGTATTAATTACAAAATTAGTGATTATTTTCACTGCAGTTTAGTCCAATAAACATGACAACCAAACTTAGCCAGAATCAGTAGAATTCTCATTAAGTACATTTTTAAGTAAAAATCTATATTAATTTCAGGACGTGCAACTGAACGGTGAAAGAATAATTTTGATCCAAAAGTCAGACGATACACCAAGTGATTCCTACAGAGTATCACTTTTCAACTCCGTTTTACCGGGTACTGTTACTGATGATATTTGCACCGCTACGCGGCCATGCGACAATGATGCTACATGCTCGAATACATTCAATGATTATAGGTAAGTGTTTAATAATTAGATATAATGATTGTAGTAGGAAATGCATTTTTCTACTGGCTCGCTGAAAAAATGGAAGATATTGTTATAAACTCAGATGTTAATAATAATGTGAATCATGGATATTTGGATGATTCTTGAGTTCAGAATTTTAACCAGGATTGCTTGGCTTTACAAATTTAAAGTTGAAAACAAATGTTAAAACGCAAAAATTTATCAGGAAGCTGGTCCAATCGCTAGTTCGAATACTTCGAATGCTACGGAAAAGGGACATATACAACTAGCAACTTGGAGCTATGTGATAATGTCTTGCCATTTTGCAATGCGGGGAGTGCGTTTCTTTCGAACATTTATGGTGCACACGAATTTCTTGCAAAATTAATATGTTTTAGACGACTCTCACTACACAGCTAGGAGCTTTCATTAACAGGAAAACAACGACCCTGAAATATACGTCTGTGTTGTGTAAGGTGATAGAATTTCGTTTAGTATCTTTTGCTTAATAAACAGTAAAAATAACCATAAACAATTTATTGGGGGCAGACTGAGCGGATTTTACGTAAAGTTTAAACTATGGGTGTGTCGTAAAACATTTTACATTAAGGGCATTAACATAATATTAAAGGGAAATTGCTGGATCCCACATTCGGCCGAAACCACTTGCAAATATTAAATTAATTTTTATAAATGTAAATTGCTTAAAAATGTTTATTTCTATAAAAGATGGGAATGGACACGTGGAGCAAGAAATTTTACCTGGGTCAAAACCAGTATTTTCTTAATGTGATTCAAAAATTTGAAACTATTTCCCGAAGGGTTGTCTTCGATCTCTGCTTGGCAAGTCAGGGGAGTTAGAAGCAAATTATTATATAACCAATCCTATGCGTTGATAATAAGATTAGTTATATCCATTTATCCGATTAATTATATTCGATTAGTTAAGACATATCGATGTTGTATTAAAATTAGCAAAGTTAAGTATTTACGTAAAGCAGCGCAAACCACAAAAGCTTTTCTGTGAGAATAGGTCAACACGTGGATTTAGGAACCAAAGTCTCAAAAGCGAACTAGTTACCATCGAGATCAAAATTTTGAGCCCTTATCGTTTCGGCCAGCCTTTGTTGAGTTATGAGTGTCGCCGAAATTATCTTAGCCAAATTTGGTAAAGTCTCTAATTGGAAATTGGTGATATAAATATATTTGATGATAGTCAACGATTACAATGGCTGGTTGTGGTGATAAAAATATTACCCGAGAGTTAGACTTAAATAATCATCGCTACGAATTGTATATCACTCAACCTCAGCACTATGGCATAAGCCAGCAATGGAACGGGGTCACGGGGTCAGTTGGGGTCATATTTCTCACGGGGTCAATAGACTGACTCCGTGACCCCAGATAAAAAATTCTTCGGTGAAATTACAAACTTTTTCATTACTTTCTCTATACAAAGATCTCACTAACACACTGTTCCATATAACCATTTATTTATTACTATAGAACTTTTTAAATTTTTTTTGGCATGGAATACTCACGGGAGGTCATGAAAATCACAAAAATGCAGGAATTTACAAATTCGGCCTTTCTTGGCCAAATGCCGGCTAGGGAGAGCATAATGGAAAAGGTCGGTAAAATTTCTGAAACAGCAACAGTCTTGAGTAATAATGTATCTGCGCCGAGGTGTGTCACTGGTTAGCTGCTACGACGTTCATCAGAGCTGGAAGTGAGTCAGTGGGTCGTGGGTCATGTACTAGGCGATTTTGGGTGGATCACGTGGGTCGTGGGTTTTCACTTCCGACACACCGACCCACGCAACCATTTTAGCTGTGATTTTAATAACATCTAATGATTTAAACTACACATAGTTTACAAGCATTTTTGGGTTCTCTTTGCTGCTGAGAAAGTCGCGCTTAAACTGCCACTTCTTTCTAATTTATTCTCATTATAATTTATAATGTTAGTATAACGGATATCTCGTCGGGACGGATAGGGTCGGCTTCATATGTTTCACTGCACCCTGATTAACTAACTTCTCACATTGTTGTAACTTAGTTTTATATTATTAACATATAATGTATTTAACAAGTTTATATTATTAGTTGATATAATGCAGAAATTGTATAAGCTTAGAATATTCTTTTCAGATGCGACTGTAGCCTTGAATATCGAGGACGCAATTGCAGCGATAGTAATTTTTGTGCGCTTCATCAATGTCCCAAAGGGGCTTCGTGTTATAATACCCACGACGGTCTTTTGTGTAAGTAATTAGCTTCATGCGGTCAAATGAGTAAAAGTTGGTAAGTTATAATAACTCGCATGCTAAATATAAATAATGCGGTTATGCAAACCCTCGAAATCGTTTCCAACAACCGAAGCTATTTGGTTTTAGCTTTAAAATTTATTCACCTAAGCGTTTTCCTAATTATATATTAGTTTCGAATTTTTGTATCGGTTTAATGGCATTTTCAAGCGTTTCAGGCAGAAAAAAATTGATTTTAGTGACCTGATTACGTTAGGCACACTCTTTTTATAAGTAGCAACTGCTTCACGACATTTATGATACGCAAGCTTAGTTATCTATCGAATGTGAGCCGGAAATTGATAACATTTGATAATAATCACAGTCAAATAATGTCACAGCTATGACACTGTTTCTCCGTTCAGTGATGCTCTGCGATACTAAACGTTATGCATGAGTAAACTTAAACTGCGCCCCTTACAATTCGTTTTGACACTATGTATAAAACGCTGTTAGCTTAAAAAGTATTAATTGCAATAGCCAATTCTAAATTCAAAAATTTCTGTTCGCGAACGCAGAGCGACTGATTGCAAAACGGCGTAATTTTTGTTCGCTAACGCAATGCTACTATTTTCTGTTTGGCCAGATTCGTTTCACAACGCACAATGTGGCAACACGCATTCCGCATTTTACTCTAACACATATCGTTTTATTATTGATAATACGTATAGTTCACGAACTTTACATGTAATGTGCAGGTTTTAAAAGGTTGACCGGAGCAATTTTCGTTCGATCATAAAATAAAAAATTTTCAAATATCAATGGTCACAAATCGGTTACTTAATATTTTTAAAGCAATTGTTAATACAGCAATATTTGTTGCTTAACGTTTTGGTTGCGTTGCCCAAAACACCAATTTTATGTTCTCTTATATGTTGACGGATGGCTGGTACGCAGAACAAGCGATCGCCAATCGTTAATGCCAGAAGGAGATGGTAGGGGACGCACCTTAAGTTTACTAATGTATTAGTGATGCTGTGCACTATAAGCGAAATTGTGCAGCTGATCCCTAAACAAGTTGTCGACAGCGTTGTACAGGCGAAATCGCAGGCTTTGGTTTAAATCAGTGTCAAAAAGAGATGAACGTACGTGAACCGTGCTTACCCCATGGTTTTTTGTCAAAGTCACGAACCCAAAATAGATGTAACATTTCTGACCCAGGTATTTGAAGTTTGGGTAATGGGGACATGGAGTCTGTGATGTACGAGCGCGATTTGTGCACGAACACATTTCGCCATGTCACACTTTTATCACGTGCATCAAATGACATGCTCAATCGGATAGTTGCGTTCGGGATCTACGTGCGTATTGTATATATCCGATAAAAACACAATTGACAAACGTGCTTTCATGTGGCGATTAGTGAATTGATACCGAAAACAGCACCTACATGTTGATGTATCGCAAATCGTGTTGGTCTACGTAAGCGAAAATCATTTTCTCGGTTATTGGTTTTACGATCGATTATGAACAAAACTGAAATCATGACTTGACAAAAGAACATCTTAAGTGTCTGTCCCGAAAATCAACTAAGGCATAACGATTTTGCATAACCTCAAAACAAGTTACAATGAAATTTAATAGAACAGTTTTCGTGATATGGAACACTGGTAAATAGGAAAATTTCAGTTTTAAACGAGATTAATTAACGCTGAAAATATTTGGTTAAATAAATAAAATTGATAACACATATCTGAGTCATTTTCGATTTGTATCAGAATTAACAATATACCCTTTATTTTAGGTTTATCACCGGCAACATTTGCTGATAAACGCTTCAGCCATGCATCTTTTGCGATCGCGTCTAGGTCTCCAGGACCAAATGACACGCATCTGTCGCAGGCGCTGAATCGAATTTCGTTTCGAATACGCACACGTGATGAGAATGCCAGTCTTATCTATATCATAGATCGTACTGGGGAACCTTTTATAGCAATTGGCCTAAGGAACGGGTATTTAACAGTGAGGTGGAATGACGGAAATGGTGACGTAAGTTTGGGGCAAAATCAGTGGGTACTCCGTATCACCATATCTCTCACTCATTTGCCATCCACCCTTGGTTCGCTGGCATACCTTATGCATTGATAGCCAATCAAGATAGATATTTTTCGGTTGTGTAGCTAGATTTTCGAAAATGATTTTTTCAGTTTGACAAAACAAATTATTAAAATTTAGTAAATTAGTTTTACGGCAATTAAAGTTTCACTGCTCTGCCAATCAATTTAAATAATCAATTAATAATAATGAAACATTCTTTTAAAGCTTTAAATTGTCGGATAGTAGACAATGTCACCTGAGTAGCTTCAGATTATAACCTCATCTAAAGTCATGGTTTCAAATTCCGCTACTGTAAACATTTTCTAATGTTCCTAATGTTTCAAATGAATAGTTTGAACTAACGAATACGTGTGTATAAACTTGTAGGATGCTTTCAAATACTGTATCTGTACAGATAAAACTGCTAACTCGATATGAACAGTGAAATATATGAGTCATTCTGTTATCTATGGTTTTTGTATGGGCTAAATCCGCTAAAATATTGCCATTTGTGTACCAGCTGATTTTGTCAGAGGTACCTCAATGAAGTATATGCAATAAAACGTATAAAATTTTACTTGGCTAACATAGGTCAAATGAGCGAATTGGAGCTCAGTACTGGCCTAATTTATCAGGCATGACCTGCCCAGAAATGTGATGGACGTCGACCTGGCCGTAACATTTGAAGAGCAATCCCAAAAATTCAGCCAGTCTAAAATGAAAACAGAGCAGGGCCGACCCGAAAACTTCGAAGAAGTTGGTACGTATGTTTATGTATAAAATTACTTTTTTAGCGAATTCCAAATATATTGAAATAATACTGCGTCTAAATTTCAATTTGAGCTAGCCATTCAGACAACTCGTAATTTAGTCTCCGCCACCCGAAGAGGAACATTTGACTAAAGTATAGAATACAAAGCAGCGATAACGGTTGACCCGAGTCCTTCATATTAAAAAAACTGGAACCACACTTTAATTATTTGTTATCCGCAAAGATAAAACATTTTAAATTCGGTTAACACAGATCGTACAACGCTACCAGTCATCATACCGAGTAAAACATGGCCCTCCAACAACCGATTCTATATTCACCACACAGCACAAAAATTTTAAAGCTATAAAAGTTTCATGGTACATTTTAAGTGGATCCCTTAATATTCTTTCACTGAAAAGGTGGTATTTTTGCAAAATTACTTCGCCAAATTAGGTATTTATAGCGTTAAAATTTGGACATAGAAATGATGCTTCAAAAAGTCTAAATGTAACAGAGCTTCGAAAATCAGTCTAAAGTATATTATAGTGGAAAATTTTTTAACGTGCTGTTGAACTTTTAGAGATCAGTATCCCATAGCTTACGACGATTTGTTACTAAATTCCAAGTTCCTGATCGCTTATTATCTAGTGAATGGTGTCAATGTTATGCCTGTGGGTAACTCTATACGCTATTCAATACTGCGAGAATTTAAACCAATTAGGCCTCTTGTTATGATGTGTCGGACGATAGTATCCAAACTCGTATTGTTTGTGCGCTAAAATATTGGCATTATTGATTGAAACGGATCGAGCAAAATCAGCGAAGCACTGTGAGCACTAGGGAGAAAAATCGTGAAATTTTTTGTCGCTAGTCGCTGTAACTCATAACCGATCATTCGGAGTAAATGAATACCGACAACCTTTTAGTCGGAAAAACAATGATGACGATGTCCCTTTAATGTGTTAACCTTTTTAAGGATTATTAAGGCACAGTGGGATTAGATCGGGAATATATATATGAAATAAATTTGATCATCCGATTCATATGTAGAGTAATGTTAATTTCGTACAGCGTTGAGGAAACTTTTTGCCCGTCGCTAAAGTCGAACCCCGGAAAACTTCGTTCGAGCATGGTGTACCAGCCACAAGACAGTTCAGAGTTGTCGCTAACATACTAAGGAATCTTCGTTTAGAATATTACATAACCGCATGACGCATACAGTGCTGAGCAATACGAATTATTGTAACGATTCGTGCATACGAAGAATTTTAGTTACCCGTGCAATATCTTTGCATTGTATTATCTTCACTATGTACCTTCTCAAACATTTCAAGCTGAGTTTTGGCTTTTGTGAAAATAGGCGACCCGGCCCGGCCCCAAATTTATCTCTCAGGCCAGAAGCCTGGTCGAACGAAATGAGACAAAAATTTTAAGGGACAATTGGGAAAATGGGAGGATTATGTAAAACATTGGAACGAAAGGCGACAACTTTTAGTTAACCACCCCTCGGTCACAACCCCTCTCCCCCAATTACATCAAGCCCAATTACCTCCTAAGTCCACAACGAAATAATTGTGTGTATAATTGTCCAGAATATATATCGAAAAATTTTTATGAAATGTTTAGCTATTTTGAAGTTGACATCCGCGGTTTCATCCCGTGATATTAACTATTTCACCGCTCAGTTGTTGAACGCATTTTATGGCTTGTTAAAATAGTATATATATACGTTTTTCATTTTCATGTTTCCAGATAAGAAAATCTTTACAGTACCTATATCTCACTAACGCATGCAAGAAATAACTGACTTCAAGCCGGATTTCTTTAAAGGCGCTCAGACATTTTCTCACGTTTTCGTCAAAATTTGAAGACATCCTTTTTTGCATTTTGCAAGTTTGAACATGTGAACACTGTTCAAACTTGTCAAGTATCTTCCTATAGCCGATCATGTATTCCTCAAAAATATACATCGTGTATTACCTCAAAAAGTTTGATCTCAAATTTTGAAATATCGCAAGTTTCCTTTTAAAATTACCATGAAATTTTTATCAAATTTTGAGCTCAAAATTTGAGCAAAAAGTTTAAAAGTGTGAAGACGCCTTTAACGCTGGGTCGACCAACGTTGAACGTACATAAACTTAATATTAATAACATATCGGTTTCAGCGCAACTTCTAGCGTTAGTGTAACGCCAATAACTATCACTTGAGCTATGTTAGAAAGTAAGCAATACGTCAAAACGCAAAGTATATAGGTAGCACAAGATATATATAGATGTAGTATTTTTAACTTTTAGACCCCGGAATATTCAAACGACCGTGATACCGCTAATAACGGTAATGATGATGATGGTATATTTCTTTCCGATGGCGTATGGCATGATGTTGCCATTGGTTTTGACCAAAGACCAAACGATCAAATTTCGGGTCTTGAGATCGATCATCGATACAAATTTCCACTTGGTCTACCTTCACTTACCGAAGTCCTGCTGAAAACAGATGCTGTGCAAAACGAGTCAGAACCTCAACTGCATGGTGCCAAAGTTTTCCTAGGTCATATACCGGAAAAGATTTATACACAGTGGCGAACGGGAGGCCGTATACGAACCGAGAATGGGTTTAAGGTTAGTTAAACACGCAAATTAATAGAGTCGATATCAAGGCGTAGCGACAGATTACTGCAGGGGAGTGGTAGGGTAGGATTTGTGAGGTGGGGCACAGCGTAGCCCGACCTGGCAACATAGATATTAACTTCATCATTCAGTCGTCCTTCACGGGGGCACGTGCTGTAGCCCGGGTGGCGCAGCCCCCGTTCCCTTCGTAGATACGAAACTGGTCGATAGAATAACAATTAATTAATAGCATTGGTGAAATTATTGGAAATAAGGTAAACAAAGATTTATATATAAAATTGATCAAATTATCAGTCAATAGAAATGAATTATAAACTAGGGTATGCATTTCTTATTTTCATTTCGTGACATTGAACAGAGATGGAACCAGGCCTGGTCACTAAGTGAACCGGGTCACCTGGTCACTAAGTGAACCGGGTCACCTGGTCACTAAGTGAACCGGGTCACCGGGTCACTTAGTGAACCGAGTCACCGGGTCACTAAGTGAACCGAGTCACCGGGTCACTAAGTGAACCGAGTCACCGGGTCACTAAGTGAACCGAGTCACCGGGTCACTAAGTGAACCGAGTCACCGGGTCACTAAGTGAACCGAGTCACCGGGTCACTAAGTGAACCGAGTCACCGGGTCACTAAGTGAACCGAGTCACCGGGTCACTAAGTGAACCGAGTCACCGGGTCACTAAGTGAACCGAGTCACCGGGTCACTAAGTGAACCGAGTCAGCGCGTCACTAAGTGAACCGAATCTTAGTTCACTTAGTGAACCGGTTCAAAAGTCCGTAACACAACGCGGCGGGTTACCGTAAATCCATAGCTAACACAATTAGTCTTTCTATTGTTGCTAACTTCTTCGTAGCTTCAATGTGCTGCGGAAGTGTGCATTGAAGGCATCCATGACAGGTTGTTGTGTTTTTATTTAATACCAATTATTCAAACACCTTTTTAGTCTGGTTGAAATAACTCATTGATCAATTGGGTTTTGCACGTAATTATCATAATATATGTTTAAATATATATTGTAACGGCCGGAGTAGTGACAGTATCGACAATTACAGTTGGACAACTACTTTTTGTAAGTAGCCATTCAATATAAGGTCATAGGACACCGTTAGAAACCTCCAAAAACTCTCTACACGACCCAGATGTGTTTCATAAAAACTTTAAGGGCTCAAGATAGGTTTCATAAAGCAGTGGAAGGACGCACGAGGGTAAATAGCTGGGATCAGGGCGGTGGTCTGTGTGTGGGTCATGTCCTCGTCGTACAGCTCGGGCAACAATGCGCAAGCATTGGTAGAGAACCCACGAAACAAGTTAAAAATCCAGATCCGGTTAGGGTAACTGACCGGCCTGGTCGTGGTGTGGAGGCCATCTCCGTATCCTCGGAGATCTAAAGGATGGACGCATTAGATCTGTTTTCTTGTTTTTGGGATTGTTTTCGACTTCACGTATAGTAAGACGGTGCATATTAATGTTTTTATTTTTAGATGCTTGTACTTCTCTTCCATTCATCTAATCATGCTAATGTGTTGTAATTTCTCTTTATAGTATATGACACTTTTGTGCTTATTTTTATTGTAATAGAGCTTGATTCATGATATATTAAAATATTGGTACGAGATAGATTATAAACTATTCGAATTAATGATTATATTGTGTATATAATTTATTATTATATAATTTGCAGCCTAAAACATGGTACTAGAAGAGCAGTAGAAAGAGCATTTGCAACGCAATCTAGAAAACCAAATATGCATTTGGCATGGCAAAAAATGACAATTAGAAGTAACCGTATCTCCGGGTTATCTAGTCAGCTAACCACCCGTGTCACCGGATCACAATATGGTGATCCGATTCCATCTCTAACGTTGAGAACTGTCAGGAAAAACGAAATTGTTAAACTATAAGGTTTAGACTGTCGCTCGATTAACCTTTTCGTGCATACAGTCTTTTGTAACAGCCTAAATAACGCAGCTAGTTGCTCACCTAGTTTATCGCGCGTCGTGAGGTTGCACATGTATTGTTATTAGCTTTGCGAGGATCTTTCTGCACCAAGCAACAGCTCCTAAACAGATTATGAAGCCGCGGGTACGAGGGGGCGGTCGCGCTACTCCTTTACCCATATATATTCCTAAACCAGCGAGAAGGAGGTTGGGCCAGGGGAAACCAAAAATTTTTCCTTGGCCCTCCAATTTTTACTCTTAATTTTCCCCAGTTTCGCATTAAAATTTTAGTATTGGCAACTAATTTTTTTATAATTTTGCGCCCGCCATTCGCTCGCTACGGCAGGGAGCGGGATGTGAAATGTAACCCACCATTGGAAAGTGTGGATCCTCACCGCTTCCGCGCAATACGGAGCCTCTTGTTCCATGATCTAATCCTTAGCTGTGGGAGGTAAAGTTTGCTTCCTGCAGTAGGTAAATACTCACTGGCAGCCCCTCTAGCGATGCGGGAGGGTGCGGGGCCTCAAACCTTGCGGTGGGCCTTGGGAGCGTCACGCCACATGGAGAGAGTCCGATCCTTAATGGTGGGAGGTAAAGTTGGCTTCTCGCAGTAAGCAAGCGCACGCTGACACTCCCCTTGCGACAAAGCTAAATCCGCTGCTGGCCGTATGGGCAAAAGTGTGTAATGCTCGGAGCGGAACGACTCAGCTTCAAATCTGTGGCGCGAAACTTTGTCTATCATTGTTCGAAATACACTTTAACCCTTTCACGAATAATGTATCATATTTGATACAGCGTATGTTGCGAAACGATGTACTTACTGAGTTTGATATGGGCGGTGTTGTTTACACGTGCGTCGTTATTCGCATGCGTTGTGAGATTCGTTAAGGAACCGAGCGAAAGCTTTTACATAGTGTAGTGGCTAGTGTACGATGGTCACAATTAAACGTTCCAGATTAAATCCGTCGCTGCTGCAAAAGTTTCCTCAACATTGCAGGAAATGCGCATTAATTCATGCAGGAAAGGGTTAAACCAATTTAAGTTTTTCAAACTTATAAAGCATTTTTGTTCAAATTATTTTTCAATCGCAATTCACACTATTGCAGTCATAATTTCTAGGTTAGTGGGTCGGGCAGCTGGCATAATGCGGCATTCACGTTACAATATCACCACTGTTTGGAACCTTTGTCAGCCTGTTGTCGCGACCCTACAGTATAGACAGAGTCGCAGTCATACCGTAAATAAATTCCTGAGTGTATACGACACACCCTTAGCAACCGTTTTTTCGTGTGTAGTAACGCACACTATTGTATCTAAAGCAGTGTATTATTCGATTGTGTTCTTAGTTTTTGAAAATTTCAATATTTTTTCTAGAAGCTATGCGCGGTCACAAGATGGTATGCTGAATAGCGTGAACAAACCTACAAAGAAAACACAGTTTCTTCGACACAATCAGAAAATGACAACATCCCTATCTAACGACACGCCCATGTCAACTTTAGGGGCCGAAGTATAAAGCTTGCCATGCCGTTCTCGATATACTAAGCCTAAGCTAAGGTCCATGAGCCGTGTACTAAGCCTAAGCCTAAGTTGGGGGCTGCCGCCCCCATCCGAATCCGCCGCTATAAGCTGTTCTTTTTCTAACGTTGTAACTTCCGGCCCGTAAAGTTGACATGGGCCTAACTACCCATGACACATTTTATTAAAAACATGATGTGTTTAAGACACCCAGACGTCGAGGGTGTGGATGACACTGTGTAGCGTACAAAGGTTCCAAATGTCAGGAACATTATACTGAGAATGCCGCGTAATCCTGAACACGACAAGCACTGAATTTATAAGCCATATGTTGTATTCCGACGTATATATGACCCACTTGCTCAATGGCTTCCCAACATAGCTTATGTTTACAAATGTTTAACTAGTAGACTATCATATTCTTCAATAAAACGTCTTCAACTCTTGACTATATATCATACATGCTCATGCACCGAGGTATCGGCGGTTGTAGCCGGGGTCGTTTTATGGGTTAGGGGCCCCGCGGAAGCTCGCCGGGGGGGGGCGGTAACAACAAGTCAACGATGTCCCATATGTCGAGCGCTGATTCTTGCCAATTTCATACCATTTTTTGCTAAATTTCTGCCAATTTTCCCTTGTACTTACAAAATTTTTCGCTCGCCTTGTGCGCGCGAGGGCTGTAGCGCCTCCCAGAGGTACACCAGAACCTCGTGTGGGGAAGGTGGAGCAGAGGAGTCCGACGCCTCGGGAAGGGGGTAGGGGTAGCCCTCCTCTAGAACCCTACTTCCGCATGTACGATATGTACATGTATACTCAGAATTTGCAAAAAAATTCTCGATAAATGCTTAAATGTCTTTCGAACCGCATTCGCGAGCTGAATTGAATGGTGGTGAAATCAGCGCAATCGGTTCATGGATCAAAAGTTGTTTTCATTTACGCGATATCCTAAGGCTAGCCCTAAGCCTTAGTCTAAGCCTAATCCATTAATTCGTGAACCGACTGGGCTGATTTTACCATATTTCGACTCGACTCGTCAATGCGGTTTGAATCGTATATAAAATTAAGCATTCATCGAGAAAAATTTTTTGGAAAATTTTGCGCACTATTGAACCGCAAAAATCGAAAATATTTTTGTCATAGAAATGGCCGAAACTGGTATTTTCTCTCGTCGAGCTGAGTCGAATAGGTCTAAAAGTATCATGATACTCTTTAAAATTGACCAAATTCGGTCTTGGGTCTAACCGAAAAGACCCTAATATTGTATATATTTGTACATTCTTTGTAAATCGGCGAAAATGATTACTAGCTTTCCTCCAAGTGCTAAAACGTAAAATATTTTCTACTGCATCAGCGGTACCCAGAAGAATATTAATATAATGTGAATACTTGGCAGTGCTCAAAAATTTACCCAAATATTTCACTAGTTATATATTTTAATATAAACCTTTTTAATCTTGCTCACTGCTGTGGGATCAGGATAATCTTCAATTTCAGCGAGTATCGCGAAAGAATGCATTCGACCGACTAACTAAGATTTACACATGCCTTGACTCATCACGTCTTTGTTTCAGGGATGTTTCGAGGACGTCATATTTGGAGATTCGTCGGAAACTGGCATCGCACTTCAGTTTTATAGCCAAGACGAGTTGCCACAAAATCCAAGCGCTGTGCAATTTATTACAAAAAGATTGACTGGTAAGTACAAACATAGCTCTAATTTGCCACTTTAAATTTGCGTTCACACCTTCAAGGATTAGCTTTCATGCGTCACACGTCAAGATTTAACTATAATTTGTAATTGAAAGCTGTGGCAAATTATCATGCTTCAAAATTTAAGCTAAAATTTTTTCGTCAACAATTTTCAATGTATGTTTTTTTCAGGGTTGTTCACAAGATCAAACTTACCAATAATATAAAAAAGTGCTTTCGAAATTCTATCAAAATTGGAGCAAAACTTTGGATACGTCTTTGCACCTAAAGTTTGCTCATTTTATTGGGCTTTGTCGGTGACAAGAACAAATGTTGTTGTTCAGTTTCCAATTTCCAACTCATTCTACCGTTCATACGAAGAATTTTTTCCTTGACGCGCTGGAAAAGGCTTCAGATGCATCGTTGTATTCCCGACTAGCTAAATCCACAAATTTTGTTCTGCAAAAACGTGAAAATAACAAGCTTTTAATGAGATCTTTCGTCAATAATGATTAAAGAATGCGGACCACGACAAAAAAGCGTCAGATGTTTTAAAAATTTTTGACTCATGACTTTTAGTAAACTTACGATATAGACTGCGTAGTTATGACATATAGTTTAAAACTACAATTTTAGTATTTCAATATTTGCTTATCAGGCGTTTCAAACGACTGCAAAAGTGATCCTGTCTGCGGGTCTAACAGCGAACTCTCTCCGCAAAGCAGTGTCGTGGTCTCGAATCCATGCTTGAATGGAGCTACATGTACCGATTTGTGGAATTCCTATCGATGCAACTGTACCAACGGATTTAGCGGATCCAACTGTGAGGTAGCCAAGCAAAAATTTGTCTAGTGTTTATTTACATTTTTTGAAAATTTTGACTCATCGCTGCTAACTATATCAAGCAGTTATAATTTCGTCAAAAATCACATGCACTTTCCATACACATGCAAATATAATTTAGAGATCTTTATTATGTATAACCATATTTTGGATAAATATATTCATGATATGCAAGTTCAGTTCCAGGCTGAGCTTGCGCAGTTATATCTAGGTCTGTGTTCACACATTGAAATTTTTACTTCAACAACAACTTTGAAGAAATTTTAGCTGCAATTTGTAGTTTAAAATAATGTGGCAATTTTTGATGCTTTGAACGTGGATGTTTGTAACAATTTGATATAGTTTTGTTTCAAAAATTTTCAATATTTCTTCTAAAATTATTCTGTTCGACAAAAGCTTGATTTAGTGATCAGATGCTCAAATAGCCGAAATTAAGCAAAAAATACTTTCTAATTTTGAGCAAAAAATTTCAACATGCGAATGCAGCTTTAGCTGCTTCCAAGTTTCAGCTTATAAATCGGATAAATACTGTTGAATAGCTAATTGTAGGTTTATGTAAATATAGCTGACGCAACTGACAAAACGGTCTCAGAAAAAGATTGTGTTTTCATGTATCTTCTTGAAGATATATAGAATCTTACGTTATCAACTGTCCTCCGAATATCTGCAAAAATCAGCACTGTTCACAGTTCTAAGCACCGAATGGTTAACAAGGAATTTCACAATCTATACAGCTACTAGTATATGGTGCAAGTTTAACTAGTATTAATCAAAAATTTTAAAATTCCTTGTAATACAATATTAATTTAATTTCCTAATTACGATAATTTTCCGTTAAAAATATCGGCTTATAAAAGCGAATTTTCTGTAATTAAGATCGTGTTTTTAGTTAAAATAGTCCACATCCGTACAAAGAGCAATGATACTCTTTATTAATGCAGGTTTCACAGAAAAATGCGTTCAGAAACCGGGCAGTTTGCCTCCAACGACCGTGCGTAAGAGACGAACACTTGTTATGGCTGAATGTATATTTTAGTTACTTAAAGAAAGCTATTAAAATTATTGACAAACATCTATAAGAAACAAACGTTTCTATGCCTGTCGGTTATGTTTTCCAATCTCTTGCGATAGGCGTGTTTAACAGCAATATATAACAAGCTAAAATCATTTATAGTTGTTCGTAAGATATTTTAGTCTCTTACGGATAGCCACTACAGGATTTTGTATTTTACGGCGTATTTAAGAGAGAAGTTTTTAATTCCAGTAGACTAAAATTTCTTATAGTGATTTCTTATAGCTTTTAGTTTTATAATTATAAAATTTCTTAGATGTCTGTAAGAGATTTAAATCTCTTGCAGTTATCCATTAAAGACAATAACTTGTAATTGCGTCGTATTAGGAGTTAAACATTATACAGCCAGCCATAATAGATTTTCGTCTCGTACGGATGATCGCGAGAGGCAAAACTGCCCGGCTTCTGCTCGCATTTTGCTGTCAAACCTGCATAAACATAATCTCAGAAAGAAAATCTTTTAGAACTATAGCGATAAAAATTTCTCAACAAAGTCATGCCGATAGCTGGCCTGAAAGCTTATCTATGTTTCTTTATAATTCAGTAATGGGAATTGCTTTCATAACTTAGCTACACAATTCCTTTTAATGTTTCCCGATCTGAAACTGTTCAAGTGATTCCCTTGTCAATAAATGCATATATATTAACTCTGGCTAAATCTATAACTACGCCTGATGTTACCTATTCCTGGTTTTGATATATGGCCCATTTATCTCCGTAATACTAGGGTTATGGGGTTGAATCAAATTTTCGTTTGCGATGCCCTCCGCACTATTCTACGTTGTCGACAAAGGCAAACGGTGGGTGAATGAGGTATTGTTTGAAGATGGTTGTGCGCACATTTGGGAATATTAGTATTTTATTGGAATGGTTTTAACACACAATTCCTGAATCGCGTCGTTCTTTGATGTTCAATTATGACCTCAAATTACGCTTAGGATTAGGCATAGCCTTTGGCCAGGGTTTAGACTTATATGTTTTTAGCTTATCAGCCTTTCGATTAGAGAAACGAAACATTATACGATCGGTCCAAGATCGCTTAGAACAAGACATGATACGCTGGTTGTGAAAATTATCATATTCCCATTTTCGATCTCGCTATTTTTAGATAAATATCGACGATTGTTTGATAAATGGCTGTACTCACGGCAGTGAATGTATCGATGGCATTGCTTCGTATATATGCAAGTGTCAAAAAGGATACAATGGCCAATTGTAAGAAATTTCATTATTCATTTATTGTCAAGAATTTATTATTTATAATTGAAGTTCATTTCGGGTATCCGTTGTACTGAAGCAGTGGTGAACGTTCATTGTGTGATATTGGTTTAACTCGTTGATCCAAAGAAACTTTTACATGGTGTAAAAGTCTTTGTTAAACAACGACTAAAAGGCGCTTCTTATCAACAAATTGGTTCACTCTTAAAGAAAATAATTCACTATGGTTATCGTCGAATTGTTTTTACTATTGTACAAATTGCATTCAGATACAAATATACAAGTAATAAATTAGTACTATTAATGAGTAGAAGTATAGAATGAAATGACGACCAATAGCACTATGGATCTCGATTTATTACGCGGCCGCCTGTGTCGATTATCTGCAGCATGTTCCGACGCAGGTGTTGTAAAACTTGTCATCGATGTATTGTCCGACATGGCGCCTGCAACAACAGCACTATTATCGACTATACCAACTGCCCAAGAAGTGGCTGATAACAACGTCTACTGCAACCACCGGCGCGGTTCAAAGACGGAACGTCACACTACCGAATCTCAACTCTACCACGAAGCGCAATCTACTGACGATGGAAACCTCACGGTGCAGAACCGCCGCCGTGTTCGTCGAGCAAACAATGGAAAGCCTCTGTCAACGACGATATTGAGAGTGATCTCGGACCACAATCAAATAAATCGATCGGACCCATATCTACACGGGGTTGTTCCATCAACGGGTTTGGCCTAACAATGCGAGAACCAGCCGACTACGGCCAGCGAGCCCATCACGCGATACGACAGAACATCTCAATTTCCCCTTTAGCTCCATCAACAGTCGCCGTGGTAAAAGCTTCTCCACGTGCTCATCTTTTTATCCGACGGCTCCGATCTGATTTTAAAGAAGCTGATGTGATCAAGCTCATGGAATCAAAAGGGATAACCCCCCAACACGTTTTCATGCTGTCAACACGAAGTAAAGATGCTGCATTCTATGTGGTAATTGCCCTTATCCTACTGCCGTGAGCTGTCGAACCACTTAATATCTACACTTAATAGCATTAACTGAAACTTGGATGCGTCGTAGCAGCTCCGTTGCTCTGCACGAATGTAAACCCACTCACTTTTCAAACGCTGGGAAACCAATACTTACTTACCGCGGAGGAGGTCTGGCCAGTATCTACAGAACTTCTGTACAGTATCAGGATCGACAGGACATTTGTCAAATTAGCTATCGAAGTTTTGAATTTATGTGTGGAACAATCAAGCCAGACGGGAAGCCAGTAAATATATCCTTAATTTGTCTGCCTCCCCAGACACCATTATTTGCGTTTTATGTTGACTTCACAGATATATTGAAAAATATTACAGTGGATACGACAGATCTGTTGATTATGGGCGATTACCACATAGAATGCAGCATCTTTACTTCGTGTTGACAGCATGAAAACGTGTTGGGGGGTTATCCCTTTTGATTCCATGAGCTTGATCACATCAGCTTCTTCAAAATCAGATCGGAGCTGTCGGATGAAAAGATGAGCACGTGGAGAAACTTTGACCACGGCGACTGTTGATGGAGCTGAAAGGGGAAATTGAGATGTTCTGTCGTATCGTGTGACGGGCCGGCTGGCCGTAGTCGGCTGGTTCTCGCATTGTTAGGCCAAACCCGTTGATGGAACAACCCCGTGTAGATATGGGTCCGATCGATTTATTTGATTGTGGTCCGAGATCACTCTCAATATCGTCGTTGACAGAGGCTTTCCATTGTTTGCTCGACGAACACGGCGGCGGTTCTGCACCGGCGAGGTTTTTATCGTCAGTAGATTGCGCTTCGTGGTAGAGTTGAGATTCGGTAGTGTGACGTTCCGTCTTTGAACCGCGCCGGTGGTTGCAGTAGACGTTGTTATCAGCCACTTCTTGGGCAGTTGGTATAGTCGATAATAGTGCTGTTGTTGCAGGCGCCATGTCGGACAATACATCGATGACAAGTTTTACAACACCTGCGTCGGAACATGCTGCAGATAATCGACACAGGCGGCCGCGTAATAAATCGAGATCCATAGTGATATTGGTCGTCATTTCATTCTATACTTCTACTCATTAATAGTACTAATTTATTATTTGTATATTTGTATCGAATGAATTGACAATAAAATATTCTGAATGATAACGATAGTGAATTATTTTCTTTAAGAGTGAACCAATTTGTTGATAAGAAGCGCCTTTTAGTCGTTGTTTAACAAAGACTTTACACACCATGTAAAAGTTTCTTTCGATAAACGAGTTAAACCAATATCACACAATGAACGTTCACCACTGCTTCAGTACAACGGATACCCGAAATGGAACTTCAATTATAAATAATAAATTCTTGACAATAAGTCAATAATGAAATTTCTTACAATTGGCCATTGTATCCTTTTTGACACTTGCATATATACGAAGCAATGCCATCGATACATTCACTGCCGTAGAGTACAGCCATTATTCAAACAATCGTCGATATTTATCTAAAAATAGCAAGAATCGGAAAATGGGAAAATGATAAGTTTCACAACCAGCGTATCATGTCTTTGTTCTAAGCGATCTTGGACCGATCGTATAATGTTTCGTTTTCTCTAATCGAAAGGCTGATAAGCTAAAGACATATAAGTCTAAACCCTGGCCAAAGGCTATGCCTAATCCTAAGCGTAAATTTGAGGTCAATTGAACATCAAAGAACGACGCGATTCAGGAATTGTGTGTTAAAACCATTCCAATAAAATACTAATATTCCCAAATGTACGCACCAATTATCTTCAAACAATACCTCATTCACCCACCATTTGCCTTTGTCGACAACGTAGAATAGTGCGGAGGGGCATCGCAAACGAAAATTTGGATTCAACCCCATAACCCTAGTATTACGGAGATAAATAGGCCATATATCAAAACCAGGAATAGGTAACATCAGGCGTAGTTATAGATTTAGCCAGAGTTAATATATATGCATTTATTGACAAGGGAATAGCTTGGAACAGTTTCAGGATGGGAAACATTAAAAGGAATTGTGTAGTTAAGTTATGGAAACAATTCCGATTTACTTAGAATTATAAAAAGAAACATAGGATAAGCTTTCAGGCCAGCTATCGGCATGACTTTGTTGAGAAATTTTTATCGCTATAGTTCTAAAAAGATTTTCTTTCTGAGATTATGTTTATGCAGGTTTGACAGCAAAATGCGGAGTCAGAAGCCGGGCAGTTTTGCCTCTCGCACTCATCCGTACGAGAGCACAAAAATTTATTATGGCTGGCTGTATAATGTTTAACTCCTAATACGACGCAATTACAAGTTATTGTCTTTAATCGGATAACTGCAAGAGATTTAAATCTCTTACAAACATCTAAAGAAATTTATAATTATAAAACCAAAAGCTGGTAGAATCACTATAAAAATTTTAGTCTACTGGAATTAAAAACTTCTCTCTTAAATACGCCGTAAAATACAAAATCCTGTAGTGGCTATCCGTTAGAGACTAAATATCTTACGAACAACTATAAATGATTTTTAGCTTGTTATATATTGCTGTTTGATCTGGCCTATCGCAAGAGATTGAAAACATAACTAACAGCGTAGAAACGTTTGTTTATTTATAGATATTTGTCAATAATTTTAATAGCTTTCTTTAAGTAACTAAAAATATGCATTCAGCCATAACAAGTGTTCGTCTCTTACGCACGTCGTTAGAAAGCAAACTGCCCGGTTTCTGAACGCATTTTCTGTGAAACACTGCATTAATCAAGAGAAGAGTATCATTGCTCTTTGTACCAATGCAGACTATTTTAACTCAAAACACGATCTTAATTACAAAAAATTCGCTTTTATAAGCCGATATTTTTAACGGAAAATATATCGTAATTAGGAAATTAAATTGAAAAAATATTGTATTACAAGGAGATTTTCAAATTTTTGATTAATACTCAGTTAAACTTGCACCATATACTAGTAGCTGTATAGTTGGTAAAAGTCCTTGTTAACCGAGTCAGTGCTTCTAACTGTGAATAGGTCCTAAGTTTTGCAGGTGCTCGGGGGCCGGTTGATAGCCTAAGAGTCTATATATCTTCAAGAAGGTAAGTGAAAACACAATCTTTTTTTCTGAGACCGTTTTGTCAGTTGCGTCAGCTATCTGTACATTAACCTAAGATTGTAGCTATTAGAAACAGTATTTATCCGATTTATAAGCTGAAACTTGGAAGCACTTCTAAAAGCTGCATTCGCATGTTGAAATTTTTTGCTCAAAATTCGAAAAAATCTTTTGTTTAATTTCGGCTATTTGAGCATCTGATCACTAAATCAAGCTTTTATCGAACAAAAATTAAATTTTTTAGAAAGAAATATTGAAAATTTTTGAAACAAAACTTTAAAAAATTGTTACAAACATCCACGTTCAAAGCATCAAAAATTGCCACATTATTTTTAAACTGCCAATTGCAGCTAAAATTTCTTCAAAGTTGTTGTTGAAATTAAAAATTTCAAATGTGTGAACACAGACCTAGATATAACTGCGCAAGCTCAGCCTGGAACTGAACTTGCATATCATGAATATATTTATCCAAAATATGGTTATACATAATAAAGGAGTTGTTTATTAATTATATTTGCATGTGTATGGAAAGCTGCATGTGATTTTTGACGAAATTATAACTGCTTGATATAGTTAGCAGCGATAAGTCAAAATTTTTTAGAGAAGTTGTAAATAAACACTAACAAATTTTTTGCTTAGCTACTAGCATAATTCACTCAATGCCATTTTGGTACAGTTGCATCGAATAGGAATTCCACAAATAGGTACATGTAGCTCATTTGAGAGCATGGATTGAGCCACGAACAAAGCATAGATTTTTTGATTTTTGACTAGTGACTTTAGTAAACTTCAGATATAGACTGCATAGTTTGTGGCATATAGTTTAAAACTACAAATTTAAGTATTTCAATATTTGCTTATCAGGCGTTTTGAACAATCCGAAAGTAATATATACTGCGATTATTAACAGCGAACTATCTCCGCAAAGCAGTGTCGTGGTCTCAAATCCATGCTTGAATGGAGCTACATGTCTACAATTTGTGGAATTCCTATCGATGCAACTGTACCAACAGATTTAAGCAGATCCAACTGTAGTAGCCAAGCAAAAAATTTGTACCGTGTTTATTTACATTTTTGAAAATTTTGACTCATCGCTGCTAACTATATCAAGCATTATAATTTCGTCAAAAATCACATGCACTTTCCATACACATGCCAATATAATTAAGAATCTTTATTATGTATAACCATATTTTGGATAAATATATTCATGATATGAGTTGGCTGAGTTTGGCGGGTGTAGGTATATGTTCACACATTGAAAACTCTTGAACAACTTGAAGAAAATTTAAGTGCAAAATTTGTAGTTTGAAATAATGTGGCAAATTTTGATGCTGAAAATCAAATGTTTGTAACAACTTAGATATAGTTTTTGTTCAATATTTATTTCTAAAATTATTCTGTTGCACAAAGCTTGATTTATAATAATGCTCAAAATTAAGCAGAAAATACTTTCTAATTTTGAGCAAAAAATTTCAAAATACTGTTTCCGAGTTTCACTTATAAATCGATAAATACTGTTAAATAGCTAATTGTAGTTCTATGTAAATATAGCTAACACAAGCTGACAACGGTCTCAGAAAAAGATTCTGTGTTTATGTATCTTCTTGAAGATATAGTGCAAATCTTTACGTATACAATATTCACTCCAATACATCGCACTGTTGCCGCGCTACGCCCAAATAGTTAAGGAATTTCACAATCTATACACTACTCATTATATGGTGCAGAGTTAACTAGGTATTGATCAAAAATTTAATTTATTTGTTAATACAATATTAGATTTAATTTTCCTAGTACATAATTTTTAGATTCACAATATATCGGCTTATAAACAATTTTCTGTCATTAAGATCGTGTTTTTAGTTAGATACATCCACATCCGTACAAAGCAAGATGGGTACTTATTGATGTTACAGGTTAACAAAAAATGCGTTCAAAAACCGGCAGTTTGGCATAAGACGAACGGTGTTATGGCTAAATAATCTTTAGTTCTTGAAGAAAGCTATTAAATTATTGACAAACATAGCTATAAGAACAAAGTTTCTATGCCTGTGCTATGTTTTCCAATCTCTTGCGATAACCTAATATTTTTAACAGCAATATATAACAAAATTCAAGTAGATTATGCATAAGAGATATTTTAATTCTCTTTTGACCACTACAGGTTTGTATTTTACACATTAAGAATTTTTAATTCCAGTAGATTAGAAATTTCTTATAGTGATTTATTATAGCTTTAGTTTTATAATTTATAAAATTTCTCTTAGATGTATATAAGAGGTTAGATACTTGCAGTTATCAACAATAATACATACATTGGTATTAGGGTTAAACATTATACAGCCAGCCATAGATTTTCGTCTAGTAAAATAATACAGCAAAGCAAACTTGCCCAGTTTCTGGTTTGGTGTCCAACATACCATCATAATATCCAGAGGAGATCTTTGAGAACTATAGCGATGAATTTCTCAAGGGCATCCATGTGGCCTGATCTAGTGTTTCTTATAAGTAAGTCCATGCAGAGTCCTTCATCACTTAGCTACACATTTAATGTTTACAAATCTGAAATCTTAAGTCATTCCTTGTCCCCAAGTAGAATGCAGTATATATGGCTAATACATCACATCGTAATGTACCTATTCCTGGGTTTTGATATATGTTCACCCATTCCATTAATCTAGGTTTTAGGTGGAATCATTTTCGTTTGGCTACCACACCTACATTCAAGCAACAAATACATAGTAGAATGGTATTTGGAATCATATCGCACATACAGATATAGTTTATTGGATAGTTTTAACACACCATTCCTAAAGATAATTTATATTTACTCTCTGTATAAAATTCTACGCTAATTTCCCACACTATATTTATATTTTATGTTTCATTTATAGTTTCAGATTCATTTACTCTCTGTACACTATATTTTACTCTCTTTTCTTTTCGTTGTGAATTTATAGTCTAATTTACTCTCTGTCAACATAGTAGAATGATGTACTCACACAGTA
>JASANE010015209.1:0-14207 GCA_030248225.1 Trileptium ribeirensis
GCCATAGGGTTGGTTGTTATCTATCTTGATGCCACGGCTCCCTCACCTCGGCACGAGTCGCCGATCTCCTACACAGGTCGGCCGACCCACCTGTCCCCTTAGTACGCCAAAGTCATCGAAACCATAGGCGCCGTCCCTCCGCCCTCCCTGGGAGGCTGAAAGCCAACCCCCCTCCCGAGGAGACGGCCACACACTTGGGAGCTCGGACCCTGGGGCATGTAAGGATATAACTGCAAGGAAAAGGATTGTTTTATAAACGAATTGTCGACAACAGACTTCGGCGTTAAATCAGCTTGTACAGTTCTGCTGTAACTCAGAGGAGTTTGGCTAAAATTGTTTCTGAATTATTAGGGCGGACAATTTACGCAATGCGTTGATTTTGAACGATGTAAAATTTGCCATTTACCACCCCAATGTGCCATGCAATAACTAAGGCTAATTGTGTGGTTAGCGGGTAATAAGTCAATGATCCATTTCATAAGCGCAACCGAAGTGGACGTGTTTGCATGCATTACGTTCTATATATTTTCATCAAGCAGCATGTTGGATTATCAGTCGAGAGTATCGAACCCAGAATGTTCGGGTGAAAGTCGCAGTTACTAACCATTGAGCTATTGCTCGGATACTTAAGGCTCCTCGCGAAGCGAACGAACAAGACGCGTGCAATCGTACAGTATGTGCCGAGTTAGTACAAGTGCAAACGTAGTTTGTTGTCGTCGAGTAACAATAGAAGTTAAAGAGTCAAACACATGTGGTATACAAAATTTTGTTTAATAACATTTAACACCCTGAATTTACTTATATTTCGAGAATCGATTAACAATTATTGGTAGCCGTGTAACGATTGAGCTATTGCTCAGTTCAAGGCTTTCCGGGAAGCGAGTGAACAGCACGAGTGCAATCGTAAGGTACATGCCAAAATTAGCACAAAAACGTTCAAACATTATTTGTTGTGGTCAAACAACAATACGCGTTAAGAGGTTAAATGTTCAACTCATTATGTTCAAGATTCACGCTGAATAACATGGACATAAGTAGTAACTTGCGGCGACTGTAGTGGAATAAAACCTGAGATTACACGCTCCATGTGTGTCGACTATAACGCAGTTTACTGAAGTACGACAATTGAAAAGACATGTTTTCGTACCGACTCACCGCAAAAATTTCAGATCATGTAAATCGAACAATCGTTAAAAATTTGTAACTGCTACCAGCGACCCTTCAAAGCTCCAGAAAGACAATTAATAATACGACGGCAATACATTCCGACCAATATAAAGCCGCTGTTTTGGCAGTTTTTATAAACATATGACCTTGATCTATCCTTTATTAGTTTTACCATCCATAAAGTACCCTCCAAAACTGACTGTGTATTTACGAGCGAGTGACCAATATGAATTACAAATTTTATGATTTATATGTCAAAATGATTTTTCCACGAACAAGATGCGAGAGCGATTAACTGTAGCAAGTACTGTGCATATAAATTGACAAGACCGATGCTAAATGGTTCCGATTAGACGTTTTAAGTTCTGATAGGGCGCGCTAGATGTGTTTGAACGATATAATGTAATTTAATGGAGCTGACCTTTGATGGCTCAACCTCCATTACTCAGTCGAATACGACTATCGATGGCAGAAAAATCCCACTTTTGCCACCACACCGCTACGCTAATATAACTGCAGCAGCTGAGCATAATCTCCGACCTATATTCTACAAAAGTCTCCAAAAGATAGGCGGATTACGCCCTAACGGGCGGCCCTTCCCTAACCTATACTTACTCCTTCCTGACAACATCACCCATGTGTGTCGAGGAAACAAGGAAAATTTGAAAATTTAAGCAATTATGAATATATTATAATTATGCAAATTAGCAATTTCAACATTTGCACATCTTTACCCACCTGTTGCACCCCATTTCCCAAATAATGTCCTAGGCTGGTGGACCTTGGACGCTTATGGCATGCAATAATTATACAGTAAAGCTCGATATTAGCGGTAACGGCTAGTGACGTGACGAATTAAAAGATTCACTATAAAGACGTTTCGACTATATTATATATATTATTTCAGTATAAACAAGTTGGCCGGTACGAAAATGCACATTTCAATGTAACAAGATTTTCACTATCAAGTCATATAAGCACACTCTAATGTATATCATTTTAACAGCTGGATTTACCCAACTATAAAAGCTAGTAACTATTCCTGTATTGCTACTGGAGTAAAATTTATGGTCTTAAACTCAGCTGTTTTGTGGACTGCATCCACGAAATTGGGATAGTCAGAATCTGATGTCTTTGATTTTGCCATTGCCACCAATTTTTTTGCGACTTGCCGATGCTACGTACCTTATATTATCTCAACAAAATTTATTAAGATTACGATTTCTACTAAAATTTAGTTGTTTTTTGAGCAACGCACACCACAGGTGAAGCGATTCGGAATGTAATACAGGACAGCTCTCATCGAAAACGTAATCAAATGCGTCAGAACGTCGACATGCAGAATGGTGCCCAACTCGTGCTTGCAGGGCCGGCGCTGGCATGTGAGAGTGCCCCCACGATTTCTTATGAGTACCCCCACGAACGATGCCATGACTAGACCCATTCAAACTATGCTAGTGCTGTGTGGCACACCGTCCCACGTGCAAACGTTTGTCATCATCCATAGTATTTCATTCATAAAAAAATTTATGGAAGCAAATTCAAACACTAGTCTGATCGAAGTGATTCCAAAAATTTAGCATATGTGAAGGCGTGTTCACACGCTCAAACTTTGATCAAAATTTAAAAGCAACTTTTTTGCATTTTTTTGCAAATTTGAACGGCGTGAACACAGTTCAAGCATTTCATGAATGTTCCTGTAGCCAATCATGAACGAGATGTATTACCTGAAAAAGTTTGAGCTCAAATTTTGAAACATCACGATTTTAATTTAAAAATCAGCGTCAAATTTTGAGCTAAAAATTTGAGCGTTTGAACACGCCTTAAGTGGGTGCGTCCACTCCCTCTGAGAGTATAACGGCAACTGGTTGTATTCGAGGTAGCTTCATGCGCTTACCAGAAAAAAATCTATTTCGTGACATGTGTTTGCCCCCCTAATTAGGGTTACGGGAGCCGTAAGCCCGGTTCTCTGCACCCGTCTTTTTCAGATTTTGCGTTGTTTTTTATTGAATAAGGCTTATAACACAGAGATATATTCGGATTAATAAGTTACAGGGATGCAAACAATCCAACGGAACTGAACAACGAGAAGCTCAAAATTTGATAACAGGTTCTGGTATGAACCACGAAACATACTGAGGTCACACTCCACCGGTATCCGGTCGTCCGTTCCCTTCCTCCCTTGCAATTTTGAATACTTTCCACGCGTTTTATCATTTTCATAAAATTGGGCTGTTACAACATACATACATGTTTTGTCAACAACGCCAAGAAAATGCCACACTTCAAAACCATCAATTTAAGTGTCACCAATAAAAATACTGTTTTTCTGCTTTTATGCAGTATCCGATAATGCTTACGAAACGGCTGAATGAAAGACAGACAACCTCAATGACATTGCGTACCGGCAAACTATTAAGATTACTAATACTAATACTAAGTGTAAATATTACTTACACTAAGCATTGTTAACACACATACAATCACGGACAAAAATAAGTGCATAAAAACAAACACGAACAAACGTAAGCTCAAACGATCGTTAAAACGTTCATTTACAAACGAGTGCAAACGTAAACAAAACTCGTATTTTAGAACGAATTTTTGGAGTTCGTTGATGAACGAAGGTAAACGTTGTAACGTTCGTCTATAAACGAACGTTGATGCGTTCGTTTTTATACACTTACCTAAACCTGCCACGCTTTGAGCAAGGCCAATTTGTAAAACATTCCAGATAATATTTATATAATTAGCACATGGCCACCCCAGCGAAGGATCTAGCAAGCCTATGTATTTTCGAACACCAAGATCGCATAAATAGAACTATAACGACTGTGCGCGGCTCGCTAAAAATGCTACAACAAAAATGTTCCGCGTAATGTCGTCAAAACTTGCTTCGCTTCGGATCGGTCCAGGTCTGATCTTCGTGCACATCGAAGCACTTTGACCATCGAACCATTGTCAGCCGGGTGGCTTCTTTGGCTGTAATCTCACTGTCGTCGGCCGTAGCCGGATCCACGGTTATGAACCGAAACGGATGTGGCCCATTTGGTCGACTTGCCGACCTCAGTTGTATTGAAGTTGATGATCTCCCTTCTTGACAAGATTTATGATTGCTACTCTCGCTTAAACCTATCGTAGCTTCTGCGCCTCTTGCGTCGTCGCTCAACGGCGTTCGTGATTCGCATTCTGCTTTGTCGTTTTTTTCTTTACCCAAATGTCTCTTGGAATCATCAGTGTTGGTGACTATAGATTCTTCAAATCGTACGGCACCATCGTATCCAACAACAACACAGTCGATATCTGCTTCGGTCGGCTCACCGTTTGGAAAACTGACTGGTTTGATGGTTACCAAATGCTTTACACGCCAGAGTAGACTGTTATTTGACGGCGTATTTGGAAAGACATGAATTTGAAACTCCTGAAACATAAAGAGCCAGGTCAGTAGTATCAAAGCCGAATAGAATAGAGACGCTATTGCTGTTGTTATTTAAAGAGATAAATGCAAAATTTTCGTAACGTATTGATAGCTGTTGGGTAACAAACATTAATTTTTACGCTGTGGCTGCGCTATGCCAGATAATAAAGAACAGCGGCATTTATGACTAGTGTGCAGGGTGCCCGCGGCTTCGCAGGCTCAATTTTTCAGATTTTTATCCGTACTTTTTGCTTGAATATGGCCGATAAATACATAATGTTAAGCTATATAAACAACTCAGATCCTGTGATAAAACTGTATTTCGCTCTACGTGCAGGACAGTCTTTAAACAGCCAATACAAACTTCGCAAAAAAACCGTCAATGTTCCACCCACTAGCCTGATGACTGATGACCGGCTTGGAAGGAACCGTTTACCACGTGAAGCCCACATGTGCCACCGTCAAGTATTGCAGGACTATCATCGCCCAAATTCAGTTCAGATTTAAGATCGTTATAAAATTTCCAATTAACTGACGGACCGTCCATATAAATTTGGACAACCTTATTCGAACGAATCTAAAATTAAAAAACATCAGGTTTTACAAAAAAATCAGGTTTTAATTCGGCATTTTTCAGGTTTTTCCATTTTTACAACTAACGGGCTCGAAAAATCAGGGGTTTTCAGGTTTTTTAGTCAAAATCAGGTTTTTTCAGGTTATTTCAGGTCGCGGGCACCCTGAATGTGTATACTATATTTATACAAAAGCAAAGGCTCAAAACAGTATGTCTCAGACAGGTTAATTTGAGAAAAGGACCAATATTGGGTCATATCACATTTTTGTGGTCAGTGTTCACGTGGGTCGTTGTTATTTCTCAGTAATAGTGTGTCAGAATTTACTGCAATAGCCACATAATTTATGTGAGCGGTACTTTATATAGTAAATAGTTGCAGGAAAGCACACATATTTTTGGGTTTTGTACACTCCATATTTTGAATTGGCCATATCTCGAAACTGCCAAAAATATATTCGACCTTTGCTCAAATCTACGAAGAAATAAAGAAAATGCAACAGTGAGTTGTGGCAAAGCTTTATTAATTGATTTGAAAAGCGACACAGCAAGGGATCGTTTCAAAATCAAATCGTGAGCTTTAGTGTAGTATTACACTCAGGTTCACGGGGCGATGCTGCAGAGTTTAATATCAGAAGCATAATCAACCATACGTTTCGACAGAATTTGATACACAGACCCAAACACTGGCGTCCATGAGGCTGATGTTAGGAGCTACAAAATGAACGACTTAAACATAATATTTCCAACAAGATATAAAATTTCTAGCCATGCATTACTCATCTTGACATTAAATGGATATATGGGACGAAAATTGACAAGAATGGGCTTGAGAGACTTGACAGTAGCTTACTCTGACCCTCCAAACGCTATCGATGGATGCTAACGTGGAGGCCGCCAAGGTACTATCAGGAGTGTAATATCTTACTAAGAGCTCCAAAGATATAACCAGCAGTTAAAATGCGTTCTGATATCGGCAAACTGTGATTTTCATAAAATGCACCAAATTATCCCCTTTTCTCTGTTCTGGAATAATCAGTTTTCCATGTAGAAGACAAGGTGCTGGCTAGCTGTTGAATTTAGAAGCCAAATCGCACAAATGTGTGCACATTAAAACAATGTATATAATTGGTACAATGTATAGAAATTATCGACCTTTAAAAGGTTGAGATGTGTTTCTGAATTTTTATTTTTTCCAGCGGCGATAAAGATTTTACGTTTATAATTCCAATTTCTGGCGCCTCTGGTTCTATATCTGGTTTGTAGCACCAACACTGAAAATATAGAAAACACTTCCCGATAGACCATCAAAAATTTCTACGAAAATCCAATTACTATGTTGCTATTCCCTGGCTTTTCTTAATAATAAATTTGTCTAATGTGCGTCACACAAGTCCTCTCGCTATATATACCAGAGAATAACCGGAACCGGAACCAGCAACCGTTCATTTAAACCGGATCCGGAACCTGGTCTTCGAATTTTATATATAGTAAAACAGATGAAGGAAGAAATGAAGGTCACAGAGTATAGCTTACGCAGAAGTACTTAGGGTATGCTTGGCTAACATAAATTGCGTCAAGCACTAGTCACTGCGGTTGTGAACTTGGTAAATCAGTCTAAACTGAAGTAAACTAACGTTATCTGGAACGCAGCCAGAAATTACTTTCTTGCCAATGAACTGTATTTATTGAAATTATGCGATCAGCATCACAGTTTGTCTCATTTATGGCATTCTGATTAGAAAGATATCATCAGTATCATCTAACTGACGGGCACTGTTTGTCCAGCGCTAGCCTAAACAGTGTGTCTGACTACTGAAAATTACCTTCTATCTATTATTTTCTTTTAGAATCATATAAACCAATAATTTCAAGTGTCCTACAGAAGAACATGTAACAAACGTTTGTGTAGTAAAAGAAGGCTGCTGGAGACAGGGCGAAAGAGTTTATTCTACGCTTCGTGCGTTGTAGACACATTGAATTTGACGCAGTATACGCGATGGTGTACAGTGGGAGACATTTTTTGATCAGTGTGTCCGAAAACCGACATATTGATCGATAAATATGCATTATTAGCTTCCTCAGTCTCTTTAAAGTTTCAAAAAGGCAATAATGTCATCGAAATACATTAAATTTAATGTAAAAATTATTTTTAATACATTTTAAATCCACTATACCATCATTTATTCCTTCATCTGTTTTACTATATATAAATTTGGAAGACCAGGTTCCGGATCCGGTTTAAATGTGCGGTTGCGGTTCCGGTAAATTTCGGTTCCGGTTATTCCCTGATATATACGTATATAAATTTATCGACAGAAATAAAAGCAAATTATTGTCGAATTGTTCGGGAAAATATTTGCTTTTATTTCTGTCCAAAACGGTATAATTATTACTAGTGAAGCTCGCTTGCGAGCCAGAATTCGAGTGGTGAGAACAATCCCCCGAAGCAGAAGTGTGAAAAATATTTGCCACACAATATTTTTGACACTTGCAATGAGCTTGTCGGCTTATAAAACCCCATATAAGACATCAAAAGCAACAAAAAACACACATTTAGGTGCATTTCCCACGACTTTTCACCAAACATGAAATTTGGCGCCAACTATAAGCTTATAAACTCCAGATTGGGAAGTAGTTGAAAACTTGTTATATATCATTGGCAAGCCCTGGTAAAGCTATATACATGGAATAGGCCTATTAGTTTGCGGATACCTCGTTTACATATCGAGAAAAGTCGCAAAAACTAGAGGGGGTGCCCCAAAGTGGCCCAAAATGACGTCATTTTGCCCCATAGCTTTTCCCACGGGAAAAAATTCAGAAATCGGGCTCCGTCACTACACCTAAATCTACCATTGCTGTTCGAATGAGCTATCATGCATCAAAATCCGCCCAACCGTTATCGAGATTCAGGTGCGACAGAGACACACAGACAGGACCTGCTCAACCCCCCTCGAGAGCCAAAATTGAAAATTCTCGTTCCACTCGAATTCAATTATGAATCTTCTTACCGTCGGGTTCTCGATTCCAAACAATCGCTCAACATCGGCTCTAATCCACTTTGGCTGCGAAGACATGCTTTTGATCCTCCAAACGGCCCACATTTTTGGCGGTGGCTCATCTGTAGACGTTTCAAGGCGGAACGGGAAGTGAGCGGGTGTCGCTTCTTCAGCCTCGTAGTCATATTCAACAGTGCCCGAACGCGGAATTGGAAGATTGTACTGACGTGGATGAATACTTTTGTAAACCCAGCAAGCTGCAAAAAGACGGACCGTTATTGCAATATAATAATAAAAAATCAAACCGCTATCGCCTACCCAATAATCTATCATTCATTAATGATCAAGCAGTTATTCAAAGCTACACTAGTAAACGTAATAAACTACAAAAAGTGAGCGGAGGATTAGGCGAAGTATTTTATATCTATTTATGTGTACATGTATTTCAACTAAATGTTTAATCAATGTATACTAAGTATCACAATTTAATCATTTGATGTCAAATCCATCTTACAAAAACCAGCTAGCTAAAAATTAGCAAATTAGTAATATCAACTAATTAACATACAATATCATAAAATCATAAAGCGTTAAAAATCACATCTTCATGATCAGTGATATCGAAAACATAGGCGCAAAAAATCATCAATTTTAATGCAATTTTAAAATTTGCATAAAATTAACTAATTAGCTAATTAATTACTTAACTAATTAGCATATACGGCCAGCTTTAGAGCTTCACAAATATCATACTCGTGATCGGCGTCATAGAATACCTTCGTATGGAATTTTTTCTTTTCTGAGCACCTTGAAAATTTTCAAAAATTAGCTAATTAATTAGCATGTTTTTAACATCTCCGAATACTAATAAACACCAGATTCTTAATCAGCACAGCGAGATGTAATATACGCACCATAATAATAGCTTTACAGTTATTCATTGAAAAATAAGCAGATTTTGTTTCAAAATGCTAAAAATAGGCTAACACGTTTAGCTAATTAGTTAATTATTAGTTAACTAAAGCAAATTTTGGCAAAATTGTTAATACACCTTCAAACAAAAAAATTAAAATCGGCGCAGTAAGTATTAAGGAGTTCAACAGACAGAAGCACGTGCCGATTTTTCCTCCTCTGACGAAAACACTTCGCTTCGCTCCGCTCAATCAAATATGTATCCACCAAATAAGAAAAATATATGTTTGTATAAACTGAATGTGGCGCTAAATCCTAAACAGTAACGAAAAACTAAAGGACGCCACGAGTATCCAACCTACTACTTCCAGGTTATCCAAACCAACGTGAACAACATTGCGGTTCTTAGCAGAATTGAATTCTACTCAATATTTATTGAATCGGAAAAAGCTGAGGCAGCGGTATTTCTCAAATAAAACGTTTACCTGTGCAAAAATTTTCTGTCAGTGTCATAAAGAAAGCATCAGTAAATGGACGTATTTGTCATTTTTATTTTGGTTCAGTTTAATTGCGCACGTATTTTCGCTCCAATGACGTCGTGATCAAAATCACACAAGACTAATACTTTAGGCACCATTTTTAATGGTTTTAGTGGCCAAATGGAACCATGTACACTTAACATGTTATTTAACGATATATTCAATTAAAGCAGTGAAATCAACGTGTTTAGCACTGTTTAGGAGCTGCAACTCAATTCCTCCACAACAAATAAGCGCGAAAATCATTAAAATTTCACTTTTGTGGGCAGTTTTTTTTAATATTTTGGCTGATACATAGCTCGAAATGTGCCACCAGGCACTAAAGCGTTAGGTGACAATGTTGTAATATGTTTGAGAAGATTGTGCATGGTCTCTTATTTTTGACCATGCACAGAAGCTTTATAATGCGTGAGCAAAGTTTACATTGCAGGGTACATCAGGGTTGTTCTTTTGTCAAGTCAGTCCAGGACCTTAAAAACGCGAATAAATAGCTATCAAGCCGTCGCGATTTTTGTGGCAAGAACAGGTGGATGCTAGTTGCGGTCATAATTTTACGAATCACAACTACTAACGCAATTAACTAGTGTTTATTATTAGCCAGTGACATTATGTTTCATCACACACTTTTAGACTCACATAAGCTTTTCTGAATCGTCGTGATATCATATTTGACGAACACAAGCATGAAATGAAAACAAATACTCTTATAGAAACTGTATTTGTACATCACAGATCCCCTGTGCGTTTAGTAAAACAGAAATACAAGCGGAAGATTGGGAACGCAAATTTTTGTCCGATTCAGTTCGTAATTTCGATATAAATGATAGTAGTGCAGGTACCGAAATATTGTTTACAAATAACAAAAAATCGAGTATCCAATATCGCCAAAACGATAAAGTACATCGGTATCGGTTTTGCAAAATTTTGGGTAAGAAATCATTAAACCATCGAAAACGTGAATTCGCGGACAAAGACATTTCACCGCTTTTCATTTAAAAACCTGATAAAATAATTAATTCCAGAACCAGCACAATCCGTGATATTGGCACACAAAAAGAATAATGTGCCTGTTAAAAACCATTTGAAAAAATTCGTATTTTTCTCTCGAACAGCATCAGCAATGAAGCCAAAACTTGGAGGTCAGAAAATTTCAAACACTTTGCATAAAAGAAAACGTGATACCACAACAATAGAAGTTATAGAAAACTGAGGAGTAATCTAGAAGGTTCGAATGGTATAAAACGACACATAACAAATCAAAACCTAAAATGAAACTGTGCTAAGCCACATAAATGTCTATTTTGGAGTTTTGACACAGCCTTATAGAACAAAAGGGCATGAATACGGTCCTCTAATCAGCTAAGCGCCAATGTCGTTATTTAGCTTGCATTATAGAAGACCATTATATATAGTATATTTTTACTATTATGTTCCGCTTATAACTAGTAGCTTGTCTTGTAACCATAATTATAAATTCAGTGTTGAATATGTAATTTAGAGACGTACACAACTATAATGAGCATTATCTTACGAAATGAGCAACCGCTTATCAACCATGTTGCTATCATTACCGTGCAGTTAAGGTCCCATGGGCTCATCAAAAAGCCCTTTTTGACCCAACTGCAACGCAGATAATGACAGTAACCGCACACATTTGCGCCTACATAGAGAATGAGTTATGTAACAAAATAAGACAATGAACATACATACAGCTTGAACGATTGCAGGGATATTTCCATTTTTGGGCTAAATAGAAAAAACACATTTTGACCCAACCCTGCAGCGCAAATGATGCCAATAGCAGCACACTATTCGTAGCTACGTAGCTCCCAGCAGCGTTCAAGCTGTAGGGATATTTCCATTTTTGGGCTAAATAGAAAAAATATATTTTGACCCAACCCTGCAGCGCAAATGATGCCAATAGCAGCACACTATTCGTAGCTACGTAGATGATGAATTGCCACATAGAAACTAATAACAAAACAAAGGTATATATCGAGTGCTTCTGCTACATTTTCGGGGATTTGTGTCCCACGGACGGATTTTAAAACGTTTTTTTCAAAGCCTACATACTCATAGAACCGCGTAGCAAAATGTTATAATACAGTCTTATTAGCTCTACAAAATGAGCCTAACGTATAAGACTTCGTTGCAATTGAGTCAAAATAGGTAAGAGTGATGTGGACCAGGCCCGACCCCTTTGGCCTACTTTTTGAGGTGAATGGAGAAGATACTGAAATTGGGCTTCACGCATAACTAAAGCCCATAAATAGATATTCAAGCTTTCCAACGAGCTATCGCGCGAATCAATCCAATCACCTAAAGTTGAGTTATGCTTGCAACCTATAAACGCAATGAAGGCTATTAATTCTCCAATTTCACCACTATCACGGCTAGTAAGAATTTTTCGCTTCGCTGGTTTAACTAATTATACTCAGAATTTAATAAACATATAAAAACAATACACACAATAAGCATAAAAAGTACATGCGACATTTAAACTGTTCGCGATAGCAATAACATTGATGTGCTGTCTGCAAGAACGCCAATGGCAAACATGCTGCTTTACTTACCCCGAGTTACTCGCGCCATACCCCAGTTTGTGTCCCTAGTAATATAAAGTAACAACCGCTTGAAGTTCTAAACAATACTTATATATGCTAAGCTGAAAAAATAATCAACTTTGTTACAATTTACAAAAAAATAAACACCAGCAATGAGTTTCCCATCTCTGAAAACATCAAGTGCAAGCTATCAGCCTCCTTGTACGTCTCAATAATATTAGGAATTTTGGGTTGAGGAACCATGGAGGCGCCATACCCCCTTACCCATGGAACCACGGGTCGCAGAACAAAACCAACACCGGCAACGAGTTTCCCATGCCCGAAAACCTCCAAGTGAAACTTTCCAGCCGCACAGGACGTCAGAACAAATTTTCGAATTTTGTGTCGAGGAACCACGAGGGTGCTATACCTCAAACCCCATAACTCCAGAACCAGAGCCTTAAAAAGCCAGCGCCTTTCTTTCGAAAAACAAAAGAAGAGACACCGACATTTATCATGTTACTATGAAATAAAACCAAACAGTGAAAAAGATGAGATAAAAATAACCTTGCTTCCATGAAGGGTTCTAAAATTGGGTAAAGCTCCTCATTTTGACCTCTTATCCCAAAACCATATTACAAATCAAAGATCGCTCGCGGATGTGCACAATAAATCGAGCATGCCCGTTCAAATGAGCCCAAGATCATGAAAATCGGCTAAGTCGTTCCAGAGTTATGAACGATTACAAACACACAGACGGAATTTAAAAGCTTTTACCCTGGTAATATAAAAAATATACCCTGTTGAAAACATAGACGCTTCATGGTCGAATATTCTGAGATGAATAAAATGTTTAAATGCCAAGTGATTATTAGCTAAAGTGGCTAGCTGCTTTATTCGGTTGTTATTCCATGACATTTCATACACAAACGTATTACACACGTTCATCAATGCTCATAGAGACAGGGGTTATCCCTCCGGTTCGGACGCCCTTAGCCACATTCCTCCATACGCCTTTGGAGCGTGCAAAATTTTACCACAAGCATGGAAATGAATATATATATATAATAATAGTAGCAATATTTGCTGACCGGGTAGACCGTAAATTTTGTCGGTCCGGACTTTAGTCCAGACCGCTGAAATTGTTCTGTCCAAAAGTGTAAATTCACAATTTTTTCTCAAGTTAAATTTGCTACTCAAAGTTGCTGTGGAATTCTTTGACACATGTGTTACCATAACCTTTCTAAGCATTAACACGTTTCCTGCTACCGGTTGAAATAAGAATTGTAGTCCGTCGCGGAAGGTACTATTTCAAGACAGTGGCGAGAAAACCTTCAAAATACTTAACTTATGTAAATATATACGCTTTCTGAGTGATAATATGCTTTAAACAGGTCTGGCGTATATTTACGTCATACGCGTACAGCAGAACCATAAATCCTCAATGGCGGATGACGTATATATACGTCATAATTAATAGAAAGCGCTGATTCGTACAAATTTACAATGAGGGACAGGTATTTTAACCATTTCTACCTACTAATTAACTTTTCAACATTCTTAATAAGTCTAATTTCTATACTCAAAAAATCCATGTCATCGGATTCTCAAGTAATCGTAAACAATTCAAACAAAAAACCAATTCACATGTAGCCATTCATTAACTGTTCTAAAAGAATCAATTCATTATACAGTTGATAAACATTGTTAGATGTGCCACTCCCGGAAACAACCATCTACACACAACGCCGGCTGTTTTCCAAACACGCGCCAGTAAATACTTCGTCTCCTTCCTTTTATGCCCCGGAAGCCCTTTTGCATTCACCCCGTGACGGTTTTGTAACATTGCTGACATAGGCAAGATTTTCCACGTCCAAATAGTGGAATGTGGCGGGATCCACAGGTGCAGCTACCGCAATAGCTGAATTTTCCCCAAGGATTGCTGAAGAATTGATGCTATGACGAAAGTAAGCCACCGGAACATTGCATCCATCAGGGTCGGAATCAGAAACGCCATCACTCAATCCATCTCCATGGGCAAATTTAGGTAACTTTCAA
>JASANE010015212.1:0-10556 GCA_030248225.1 Trileptium ribeirensis
TAAGGTTATGTTATGTTATGTTAAGATATGTTAACGTAAGTATTCATTGTTTGTATATGTATGTGATTGATGCTGTCGAATTTACTGTAGATGACATAATAAAGATTTGGGTGAAACAAACCTAAGGACTAAATTCATCGAAGTTAAAACCAAACTTTACGGCTAAACTGGCGTTGGGTTGTAAATATACGGCACAACCTTTTCTAATTAGAAGAACCACCGTTACGTAGACTCACACGGGCTACACATATACGAGGTCCGAAGTCTGAACCAAACCGTGCACTGGCAAACATGTAGAACATACATACACGAGGTGCGAAGTCTGAACCAAACCGTGCACTGGCAAACATGTAGAACATACATACACGAGGTCCGAAGTCTGAACCAAACCGTGCACTGGCAAACATGTAGAACATACATACACGAGGTCCGAAGTCTGAACCGAACCGTGCACTGGCAAACATGTAGAACATACATACACGAGGTCCGAAGTCTGAACCAAACCGTGCACTGGCAAACATGTAGAACATACATACACGAGGTCCGAAGTCTGAACCGAACCCTGCAGTGGCAAACGTGTAGAACATACATACACGAGGTCCGAAGTCTGAACCAAACACAACAAAAAAAGAAAAGGGGCCGCGCTGAACCGAACCGTGCTGGCAAACATGTAGAACATACATACACGAGGTCCGAAGTCTGAAACAAAAAACAACAAGAAACCAAACCGTGCACTGGCAAACATGTAGAACATACATACACGAGGTCCGAAGCAACAAACAGCACCCCCCCCTCTGAACCGAACCGTGCACTGGCAAACATGTAGAACATACATACACGGCCGCGACCGAACCCGCAGGGCAACGTCAACATCCAGCGCAGGGGAGAGGTAAGGTCTACGGTCTGAACCGAACCGTGCACTGGCAGGAACATGTAGAACAAGATAATACGGGTCCGAAGTCTGAAGGAACCGTACACTGGCAACAGTGTAGACACCCAACGAGGTCCGAAGTCTGAACCGAACCCTGCAGTGGCAAACATGTAGAACATACATACACGAGGTCCGAAGTACAACCAGTAGAACAACTACACGGGCCAAAGCATGTACGAACATACATACACGAGGTCCAAAGTACGGAACAACCGTGCACTGGCAAACATGTAGAACATACATACACGAGGTCCGAAGTCCCCGAACCAACCAGCACGCAAACAAAAACACAACACGAGAGCCGAAGCAAACGAAGCCGCAGGGCACACAAGAACAAATACACAAGGCCGAAGCTAACAACCGTGCACTGGCAAACATGTAGAGACATACATAACACGAGGTCCGAAGTCTGAACCGAACGACCGGGGTGGCAAAAACATGTAGAACATACATACACGAGGTCCGAAGTCTGAACACCCCAACCACCCACACCACAACCAAACCGTGCACTGGCAAACATGTAGAACATACATACACGAGGTCCGAAGTCTGAACCGAACCGTGCACTGGCAAACATGTAGAACATACATACACGAGGTCCGAAGTCTGAACCGAACCCTGCAGTGGCAAACGTGTAGAACATACATACACGAGGTCCGAAGTCTGAACCAAACCGTGCACTGGCAAACATGTAGAACATACATACACGAGGTCCGAAGTCTGAACCAAACCGTGCACTGGCAAACATGTAGAACATACATACACGAGGTCCGAAGTCTGAACCGAACCGTGCACTGGCAAACATGTAGAACATACATACACGAGTAAAAAGAACCAGTCAGCCAAGCCTGAACCGAACCGCAGGTGGCAAACATGTAGAACATACATACACGAGGTCCGAAGTCTGAACCAAACCATGCAGTGGCAAACATGTAGAACATACATACACGAGGGCCCAGACTCAACCAAACGTACACTGGCAACATGTAGAACCTACCAGCCGGACGGGTCTGAACCAAACCGTGCACTGGCAAACATGTAGAACATACATACACGAGGTCCGAAGTCTGAACCAAACCGTGCACTGGCAAACATGTAGAACATACATACACGAGGTCCGAAGTCTGAACCAAACCGTGCACTGGCAAACATGTAGAACATACATACACGAGGTCCGAAGTCTGAACCAAACCGTGCACTGGCAAACATGTAGAACATACATACACGAGGTCCGAAGTCTGAACCAAACCGTGCACTGACAAACATGCATACAGACACGAAAACCCTGCAGTGGCAAACGTTTAGAACATACATACACGAGGTCCGAAGTCTGAACCAAACCGTGCACTGGCAAACATGTAGAACATACATACACGAGGTCCGAAGTCTGAACCAAACCGTGCACTGGCAAACATGTAGAACATACATACACGAGGTCCGAAGTCTGAACCGAACCGTGCACTGGCAAACATGTAGAACATACATACACGAGGTCCGAAGTCTGAACCGAACCGTGCACTGGCAAACATGTAGAACATACATACACGAGGTCCGAAGTCTGAACCGAACCGTGCACTGGCAAACATGTAGAACATACATACACGAGGTCCGAAGTCTGAACCAAACCGTGCACTGGCAAACATGTAGAACATACATACACGAGGTCCGAAGTCTGAACCAAACCGTGCACTGGCAAACATGTAGAACATACATACACGAGGTCCGAAGTCTGAACCGAACCCTGCAGTGGCAAACGTGTAGAACATACATATGTACATACACTAATGTACATAATGTACTAATGTACATAATAATGTACATACACATAACATACATTGTCACTATGCACAAATGGTTGTTGGCGTAATGGGTTGTTTTTCCTCCGGTCACTAGGAAATGGGTCAGTATCTACACCATACTATATTCCAATATTCCGATATTGAAATCTTCGCGGTGGATTGTTCAATTATTGCGGGTGACGTGGTGTTGGATAGCTGCACGGTTGGTGTGAGCCTTTATAACGAACAATTAGCGCGAAAAGAAAGTTGCCTAGTGCAGTATGGTGGTGGTTGATAGTACGGTGGTTGATTGGTTCAGACGTGATGAACTATAGACAATGGTTACAAAATAATGACTTTTAAAAAAATTCTCTGACTGGTATTAATAATTGCCGGGTAATTGATGGTAACCTTGATTAATGTGTTATTGATTGAATTTTAAGTGAATAGTATTTGTTTCATTGTTGTAGGTAATGTGGACAATTTCGCATTAACATAGTTCAGGAAAATTTGGGGACAAATTTTTGTGTGGCGGAGGGGGTAATGTAACGATCTGTACCCTCAACTTTCCCTATTTCATAATATCGGGTCTCCTTTCTTTTATAAACAAAATTGCCTTATTTCTTACCTATAACAACCATAGGGCATAAACTATCGTTGCAAACATTTCGTGGGAAACTGAAGGTTTTGCGTCATCTGTTTATTACGTGTACATTTATGTATGTGTTGTGTATCTTGTTTACTTTATGCATACATTTAGTGTGTTTACGACTATATAATTCATATATAATAATTTTTGTATATGTGCGAACCTGTTTGTTTGTCATTACATGTGAATCGAGTGTAGTATGTGTACCGCAGTATAAATCATTTTCGTTTGTAAATTGGTTGTTTGTGTATTACATATGAAGTGTGTGTATTATGTGTAATTGTTTGAAAATAGGATTAGTTTTGAGTTAAAAATTTTCCCAGCACATGACAATAGAATTTTTAAGAACTGCAGGAATCATGTTAAAGTGGGCAGGGGGGATGAATTGGGCACATGCGGATTTTGATGCCAAATACCATAGGGCGGTAGATTATCCATGCCAAATTTGGCTTCATTTGGCCCACCCGTTAAGGAGTTACGGACCTCATCCCCTAGGCCATTTCTAGTAATACAAATTACATTAGTTCTTGAAATTATTAAGATTAAGAGAGTTTAAAGCAATATAAAATTTTAAAATTTGTGTGCCAGGGCTATAGTTTAGATACCTATCAGATTTGAGTGTAAGCCCTGGGTGCCTTAACTATTACACTTACATTAGCGGAAATGTAAGTGTATTTCTGCTGGATTTTCCAAATTTTGTTATGAGTTAGGGATTCCGAGAATTTCATAAAAAGATATTCTCTAACGCGCAAATTTTCGTTTAAGTTTGGGAGCGGATTTCTCAATTCCAAGAATTTCTAATTCTTAACTGTGTAAACCTCGGTTTAGAGAAATTCCCAGGTTTCTGGTCCGGGATAAAACTTTATTTAAGCTCACGCGCGCTAAGCTTAGGCAATTCAGTTGCTCCAGTTGGTGATTACAATATTTCGTGCTATTGTACGTGCGTATTTCAATCGGAGTGCTATTGATTTATCCTGTTAACGTAAGTATTCATTGTTGGTATATGTATGTGATTGATGTTGTTGAATTTACTATAGATGACATAATAAAGGTTTGGGTGAAACAAACCTAAGGACTAAATTCATCGAAGTTAAAACCAAACTGTACGGCTGAACTGGCGTTGGGTTGTAAATATACGGCACAACCTTTCTTATTAAAAAGACCCCCGTTCGCGTAGCCCCACGCGGGCCACACATACGCGAGGCCAAAAACGGAACCAAACCCGCCCGCAAACCAGAACACACACACACGCGAGCGCAACTCTACCCCACCCCGCCTGGCCTGTGACTCTCAGAGTTAGAAGAACCACCGTGTGGCAACGTGTAGAACATACATACACGATGCCCAAAGTCTAGGAGCACGCGGGGCACGGGGCGAGGGGAACCAAGGGAAAGAAAGGGACGCCCTCTTCGGGATCACCCCCCCGCACTCACCACTCCTCACCTCCCCCCCCGCAGCCGCGCCCCCCAACCTCCCCCAGCCACACGCCCCCCCACGCAAAAAAACAACCAAAACCAACAACACACCCAGAACAAGCGACAAACCACCCCCCCACCCTCACACGGGCTACATTCCCCTTTGGGGGGAACATGGGGAGGTCCGGGGGAAAAAAATAATCCAAAACACCACTCCCAAACACCACCCCAAACCACCACTCCAACGATCCCGCAAAAAGACGCCCGCGCCCAACGCGCGGCAAACACGAAGCGAACAAAAAAAACAGAAAAAAAAAAGAAAAAAAACAAACGCGCACCAAAAGGCCCCACAACACACCCACCAAACCCCCCTCCTACGCCAGTGATTCTAAACACATCTTAAAAATGCGAAGTGACAGTTTTGTCGCCATATCCCCTTACCTATGAATGTTGTTGTTTACAACAGTTCTTAATGTTTTGCGATACAAGTTTGTACGCGTCGCTGAATCTCTTCTTCTGGATGTTATAATGTCTACTCATATCAAAATTTACGAAGAATCAGTCGTTTGTAACCGGTTATTTACGAAACATTGTTTCTAGAACCAAAACATTCTAGAGATCCCCGGAAGTACCCTCAAACTACAAAATCATGAAGCACTGTGACATTGCTCCAACGGGTATATTTGGAGATTTCCTCATAACCCTTCTGTATTATACAGCCGGGGCAAAATAAAGCTACACATACATTCCAGGTTCCATTGCGAAGCCAAAAGCTGAAAATGATCCACCTCAAGCGTCTTTGAATTACGATTCTTAGCGATCACATCAACTAAATCGCATGCCACGTCTTCTGAAACAAAATCGGAAATACGGTCTTTTACGTGTAATTTAATTTATCAATTGAGCAATTTAGGATCTCAATTGGAATCAGCTGGAGAAGGAATTTGCAGGTCTACGTTTTGCCATTTTTTCAATGGACTGGGTGTTCATACTTGGAAACAAACGTCTACAGAGAAACCTACCACTTGATTACTTTCAGGCTCAAAGATCTTATGGCAACAACCCATGGTGTTAAATTATCGCTGTTGAAATCCAGAAAACTAGGAATGGTGAAAACATACAAGTAAAACCAACCACTTGATTACTTTCAGGCTCAAAGATTTTATGGCAACAACCCATGGTGTTAAATTATCGCTGTTGAAATCCAGAAAACTAGGAATGGTGAAAACATACAAGTAAAACCAACCACTTGATTACTTTCAGGCTCAAAGATCTTATGGCAACAACCCATGGTGTTAAATTATCGCTGTTGAAATCCAGAAAACTAGGAATGGTGAAAACATACAAGTAAGTTTAATGTTTTGCAAAACAAACAAGATAATTGAAACGAGCAGAAATAATCAAAATACCAATGCTAAATCTAGTCAGTGAACATCACAATTGGAAAGGAGGAGTATAAAGTTGTGATTATTTGCCAACTACCGATGAGCCTTTAGCGCGCTAGATTCAAAGCACTGTTTGTGACAACACTTCTACAACAAGTCACACAACTTTCAGAGTCCACAGCTTTACTGAAAGAAGCATGAGCCAATGTGGTGTTTTGTCGCCCAGATATGGTCACCTGGTTGTGCCTTCTACCACTTTTGGCTGCTGAAGTTTTCGACTCCAGCTGACCAGACAAATTTCTACTCGGTTCTGAATTATAATATTTGTGACGACTAATGGCAGCTAAACATAGCTAAGCGTTAAAATACTGATTCTGCTTTTGTTTCTTCCCTTTTTGACCACTAAAGCGTAATTTGTTACGGTAGTTGGGGATTCGCCGACCCAGGCAACGGATGTGAATTTGAGGAATAACTTTTCGGTATATACTACAGTTTACGTATCGAAGTATCATTATGTGATTGCCAAATATATGTATCACATCCGGATACACACATTCCAGCGCGTTTGTTTTTGACACCGTCATCCCAAGCTCCGTGCCTTTGAATTAAGCCGTTCTTCTAATCACAGGTTAGTTTGACGTTGCGTTAGAATATAAAATGGTCAAAATGTTGTCACATGGGTCCAGTGCCACTCTAAACCAAAGCTATGTGAACTTAAACCGAGTTTCTAAAGAATTTTCGAAGATTGTACATGAGGAGTTTCATATACGCTCCGTTATTAGCAATTGGCCTTTCGCATGCCGAAATACAATCAGGGCTCGTGCGAGAGAACCCGCGATAAAATGTAGAGCAATTTGGAACCATATATCGAACAACGCCGTCCCAATGCAGTTGTAAACAGAAATAAGAGCAAATGACTATTGTTTAGTATCGAAGTCTTTTGTACTAGCAATAATTTAAGCCAATTCGTTCTACAAATTAAAAAATTATGATGACAGCAAAATCTGAGTCGATTTCTGCCTCCAAATTATTGTTGTGATATATGCTCTGTTTCTGGAAAACATTGAAAAATGTGCTCAACTTATATCGCTACCTTTTAATGCGACAGTAAATTTAGCCTGAACCCACAGTTTATTTTACTTTGATATTTCACTAAAAATTGTTACGAAAACTTTTTTGTTAAATCAAAATTCGGAGCTGTGAGAAAAGGCACTGGATTTGAAATTCCGATCTTTTTGTCTTCTTACGAAAATTGAAAGAAAATTTCTAAATTTTTTGCGAACGATATCTGGCCGGTTTTAAATTAACAAAGTTTGTCGCATTTTAGGTCCATGAACGTGAGATGCATGACTGAAACCAGGTTGCTTGTTTGCGGCACAGGAAAGCAAGCAAGGAATACGGCAAATTGTCGGGTTTAAAACTATGTCAGTAACAGTTCAAAACTGTCATAATCACCCTGGGTGTTATGGAACACGCGTTTTTAGAACAGACCAAGAAAGGATGCCTTTTTGCGCTTATGAAATATGTAAGACAGTTTAGAAACCCATAACCAAACAAAAATGAAAGCCCTGACCATAACCTGGTTGTTTACGAGATAGTTGGTTCTTTTAAGTACAGTTTCTTCTTGACCACTGATGTGACTTACGTGAATGTGGAAGAAAATTAACAACGACTTTCGGTCGCATCATCATCTGCTGGATGCCCTTCCGTAAATGGTACCATTCGGTCCCGTTTCTGTAAAATTTAACACCACTTATTTCGGCTAGCTTTTGACGCAATCAGTACAATTTATGTCTGAAAAACTGAACGGGTTCTCAAAATATTGCAAAAATTGAGCCTGGGTTACGTTTGTGTCATGGCGTTCTTATGAACAAGTGTCACAGCCGTTTGTACTGTTCTCTGCACCATCCAAACCTGGTAGTCCCAAAGAAAATAGTTCCCGTCGGGAAAGTTTTTTAAACTATGGGCTGTGCAGCTATGTTCTAACAATTCCCCCTGTGCCAGTTCTACGGGAGGCGTCCCTGAAAACAATCTTGAAACCAACCAATCCTCACCTTAGGGAATGTCCGGTAAATGCATTATGTCATGTACATTCTAAGCTCATTCCTCTTGCCAACATCAACGTTTGCGTTTGTGTTGATTTTATGTTCATAGTGGTTCGTTTAGAAAAAATTTCACATCGTTGAATGGCGTAGCGGAATTAACGCTTGGCGTTTTATCACATGAACTCAATTGGAGTAGACTCATGTGATTTCTGACCGAAACCATTCAATTTATACAATTTTAGAGACGTATTTTTGTCAAAAAGATCAAATTAACTAATTAGCGGTCGATGTGCCAAACCATGATTGGTTCTGTGAAGTAGCTTGCTCAAATGCGCCTTCTTTTAAAAATACAGCCGCAGATGCGGAGAACCGGATTAGTTCCCTTTACCAAAAAATAAGTTCTCTATGAGCAGTCTTAAAACCTAGAAAAATCAAATTATACGTTTTGGTTTATTTGAAGCTTGTTTTGCACTAATGCATGGTATACGTTACAAATTGCCTACCAGGTGGAAGATTTGTCTCTGTATAGTCATGACCATGTAGCATGTACACAGTATGACCGAGACCGCGTACTAGGCACTATGGATTTGACCGCACCTTATGTTTTAAACAGTTTTTAAAAATCGGGCAAATTACTATAGCGGAATTTCAAATCATATGAGCATGTTCACGGTTACAGACTATCGTAATACCTAGAAGAAACTGGCGCTATATTATATTACACAAAAAGTAATCTTGCCCGAACGATGTCGTCTCCACTAACGAAACTAACAATTTCGAAACGAAGCTCACGTATTTTCAAGTCCAAGCGCGTAGTTATTTTCAATACGATGTCGTCTCCACTAACGAAACTAACAATTTCGAAACGAAGCTCACGTATTTTCAAGTCCAAGCGCGTAGTTATTTTCAATACGATGTCGTCTTCACTAACGAAACTAACAATTTTGAAACGAAGCTCACGTATTTTCAAGTCCAAGCGCGTAGTTATTTTCAATACGATGTCGTCTCCACTAACGAAACTAACAATTTCGAAACGAAGCTCACGTATTTTCAAGTCCAAGCGCATCGTTATTTTCAATACGATGTCGTCTTCACTAACGAAACTAACAATATAGAAACGAAGCTCACGTATTTTCAATTCCATGCGCTTTGTTATTTACAATTCGATGTGGTCTACTCTTACGTAACTTACTATATAGAAACGAAGCTCACGTATTTTCAAGTCCAAGCGCGTAGTTATTTTCAATACGATGTCGTCTTCACTAACGAAACTAACAATTTTGAAACGAAGCTCACGTATTTTCAAGTCCAAGCGCGTAGTTATTTTCAATACGATGTCGTCTTCACTAACGAAACTAACAATTTTGAAACGAAGCTCACGTATTTTCAAGTCCAAGCGCGTAGTTATTTTCAATACGATACCGGCGGGCAGTTTCGCGGAATGGCGGAATTTCTGGCGTTTTGTCTTCTTTAGCGACTATTTTCTTGTAATCATCCGGCTCGAAAACCAAAATTCGCGGCAGGCTCATCCCGAAACGCTCTCGCACGATCGGGCCATAGCGAGCGTAGCGCTTAGCGACTGCGTCGGCGTACGTTTCTGGCGAATATTTAGCGAACGGATCTGAAATGCTATAACAATTACATAAAAATCCACCCAAGCAAGCTTGGCAGGCGCAGCGTTATAAACGATATGTTTTTCAGCACATTGTTACGTTTACCCATGCTGTGTCTCACCCAGCAACCGCCTGCGACACAGATTGAGGCAAACCAAAGATTTATAAAGAGCTCTTCACAAGAGTTTGACACTCTTCGAAATCACTTTAGCGTGATGGCATCGTTTTTGACCTTACTCACTGGTTCCGTATTTTTATGCCCTGTTTTTTGCTTTTGGAGCGAAATGGTATCACGTACATAAATATGTTCCGACGCCCCTCCTAGTTCGCAGGGGTTCATTATACCCTCCTCAAATCAAGGAGGGGATTGGAACAAATTATTTCAAGATGCCTTGGCCCTCCCCAAGAGTGAGGGGTAAACCTGCCACGAACCAGTGACGTAAGGTCGTAAAGGATCGCGTCATGCCCGATATTTTTATACGGTGATATGGAAGAGTGTCATACTCTTGTAAAGAAATCTTCATAATCTTCACTAAACTAAACAGGAGCGCTAGTTACGGTTTCGCATTCAAAGCTAAAATCCAAGAGTATACACGTTTAGAGTGAGACTAAGATCGTCGGGCTTTAGTTTTATGCAACTAACCAATGCAACGCATAAATAGCACACTTGTCATACTCTATCTGTGAATAATGAATAGTGAAATGGTCCCATTGTTCGCTCAGCTAATATTGCAAGCAAA
>JASANE010015213.1:0-42451 GCA_030248225.1 Trileptium ribeirensis
CCATGTAACATTGTCCATGTATTGCCTCGATAGAAACGTAAACACACGACAAATGATACTGCATACATACACTACTTTCCGACATACAACAAATTCATAAACATATTATGTGTCACAAACATACACTTCGTAAGAAATAAACATATACAATACATATACTTTTGTATACAATATTTCATAACAACAATGCAGACCGTAAACACACAATAAATGTATTGCACAGATGGTAAACAAACAAACAATACATAAGGGAAGCAAATTAGCCCATGTGAAGTGGATTTAAGGGCGTCGGCCCGGTGTGTTTTGGGTTTACGACCTAATACGTCCCCCCGGGCTCACATAAGGGAATTTGTTCCCAAGGCAATACCTCGTTACAAATGGATTCTATAGTCCAAATGGAAATGGGTCTACCCCCTCCCCACAAAACCACCGAATGGTGTCTTACGGCGATGTAATTGGTTTTGGTGGTAGAATACACCCTGAACCATTACCATTACCATAGCCGGGAGTGCGGGTTTAAACACTTTTAGTGGTTGCCCCTAGTTACGGTTTCAACAGCTAATTTGGTGGGGGCAAGCTTATGCCATCTTTGGCGATCTCCTTGGCTACCAATTTTATCGCCATAAGAGGGTTTGACGTGTTATCAGGACTGTCCTATATTGGAGCCTAACTTCGCGCCCTGTAGCCCGTTTGACGTTTATACACATATATAAGGCAGCGGACGTGGCCGAAGTTGGCCCGTATTTTGGCGGATTCCGTCTCTTCTTAGGCAAAACTCGGTAGTCCTGCCGGTTAGTTTCATAAGGTTATTTTAAGAAAATAGGGGACGTGCACGCGGCGGTTCGTCCTCGAATGCGTCTGCGCCACTTTTTGTTGGTGATTCTTTTCTTTACTCCTTTCTCTTTCCATTGCCCCCTTTTGTCGTTCTTTCCGTTTGTCCTTTCCCTACAACTTATCCTATTGCCTTAGTGTACTACGTACGCTGCAGTTGTACAACCATCTTGACTGCACTATCGAAATTGTGCAGTCGAGTTATCATCGACATAGTAGTCGATTCTCTTAAATGGCTATGGTCGAGTGGATAGAACTAATGATTCTGCAGCGGGCTTAAATTCCCCGTGTAGGATCGAATCTGAAAATTGGAAAACGGAAAAAAGGAGTGAGGGATACGACGACGAAAAAGCTAAATCGGGGCATACACAGTACATAGCCTAACTGGCAACCAGGGATAAAATAAAAAGACGGCTAAACTCAGCGATCAACTCGCTCCTACGAAAAACGGGGTTTTGCACTTAATAGATTTGAGGTCAAAACGATTCGAGCGAGGGGGCTAGTTTTCTTTGTTGGATTTATAATGTTATATATTTTTTTAAAAGCGGGGGCACAGGAACGCGTCTCTCGCGAATGAACAGCAACCGGGGATGGCGTCTGGCCACGCCGTCGGTTCATTTTGGTAGAAACGATTTCTTAGGCACTAGCCCCAAAACTAAACCATGAATACGTATTACTGCGAACTCCGGTAATTTTGATAGTTCAACCGAAGTAGTTCTGGGCGGATGGTGTAACACAGTGCCTTTGAGTTGCTAGCGCGAGGTACTATATGGGTCTGTCGGCTTTCTGGACGGCCGGTGCATTGCCCCTTTTTTGGCCTAGTCGTGTAACGTAGAGAACAAAGGCGGTCGCCTAGAATTGTCTCAATTGGTTGTTCGGGGGATTTCCGTCTGCTTTAAATGTTTACCAAAGTACTGAACTTCGGACAGTGCTCCTATGGCTTTTAATGATAACCGAACAGAATATACGCACAAAACAAGAGCAAGATAATCAAGCCACGGCAGTGTGCCGAAATCGCTCACCGCGGAGAGCAAACACCTTACGCTCAAGCTGAGATACTTGGAACTTGTTCAATCTTTTGTGTTCCCCAAATTTTCTTAACTCGCTCAGGTAAACGAAATTTTTGGGGCTTCCTAAAGCCCAACGGAGGCTAGTCCTACGTTCCTAACCGTTACGTTTGTCCGAGCTCAAGCACAGCATGAGCGTCGAACGGTCAACTAAACTGTAAAATTTGCAAACCATAACTATAAATAACAAACACGTTCCTATTGTTTCAGCTCAGACGCATTGGAAAATTTAACCGTGGTCGGCTCAGAAAATTCGATAACCCTAACTCAGGATGCTGCAAGTCATGTAAAATATGGACGAAAAGCGCCCGTTTTGAGCTGTCCTACCTAAGGCGACTTGGAATCAGAAGGACTTCGACTTTGGGTCCTACGCTTTATGACCATCCAGTGCAATCGCTCAAAATTCCCAAAACGGAACTCGACTTGAGGAGATTTGCCAAAGAACTTGTAAAATGTAGCAAGTCGGCGGGGGAAACGACAAACCCCTAACGACAAACTTTAGGTCAACCTATGGGGTACGAGGCTGTGCTACTGTCAACCAAATTTCAATGCATGGTCTATCACTGTTACATCTGGGGAAAGTAAACCCCCATGATCCAGGATACTCTTTAGGTTTTCACTTACAATCTTCCATCCGGGGCAGCACTTGCTAGCTCCCTTCGCGAGAGTGGAGACGTCTGCGCGGATCCTCCAGCGGTCGAATCCCATTCCCAACGCAAAACAGAAAAAGTACGAGAAAGCGAAATTCATTATGAAACTATACTTAACTATAGCGTCGGAACCGGTCAGTAAAGTCGACTGATCTCCGCGATGCCGAAGTCGAACTGATTTCAAGTGTCGACGCGTCGGTCGTCACCTCAAATTCTTTGCCTGTATTGTAAGATAGCGATTTTTTCGCCATCCAATCGCTGACGATTTCTTGACGCCCACTTTTTCGAGTTCAAACATGGGCGCCCAATTAGAAAATTCCCCAAATTTTATTTTTGACAGGTATCGTAAGCCCTGGGTTCTCTTTAGAGAGAGTCGGCTTCAATCGAAATCGCCGACATCAAGTTTGAACCCTCCGAATACTCGAAGGTCAAACATCTACGAATTCGATCCGAATTTTCTTGAAATTTTGAACCCTGTACCATCTATATTTTCAAATTTATGTCAATTAGCTTAAAGATTCGTACCCAAAAATCATCACTCAAATCTTTAAACCTCTTACCTAACCGAAATCGTCCGTTATTCCCCGACTATCCCACGAAAGTGATTGAATCACCTGTCAAATTTGAAATCGGTAACTCAACTTATATATGGAAATGGCCGGAGTTAGCTGGGAATTTTATCCTCATTTCAGGTCAACCTCGTCTTCATGTCCTCATTCATCAAATTTAGTTGGCTAACTCGGATATTTGAAGCTTAACTTTTATTGTTCGGCGAGTTAGCGGTCTCATCCATCATATGCGCAAGCGTCCTAAAAGTCCAAATGGAGGCTAAATTCGCTATCGGACTCATGAGTAAACGTGCAAACATTGCACGTTTATATATCGGGATAAAGCCAAACATTCCTCTCTGACACTTTCCCAAGTGTCGTAACATAGCGTTTCTGAACGTCTCAAGGGGGGAAGCCGGTGACGAGAATGAACTCATCTTGAGACTGGGGGAGCGACATACTCGCAGAGGCTCTCAACGAAAAGTAGGACCTGGTATGAGACCTCAGGAACACACAGGAAGGTCCGAAACACACCCCCTTCCTCCCCAAGCATCCACGTCTAGTCCGTCCGTAAAACTTATACATTTAATGAAATTGTGTATGTGGTGTCCTCGTCCGTCCTCCTTTTTGTCATTTAAATATCACTTTTTACATTTGCGCACGACTTTGAATATGGCTATTGCCGCAATATCGCAATCATGATGCTTTTCAAGCAAAACATGAGCCACAAACCCAATAGTTTTTTAACTTGGTACCTGGGTGTGACATTATATTTTATACAATAATGCATTTGTTTTTTCCGGATAGCAGTTTTTATTAAAGTGACGGTATCAGATGCCATTGCACAATATTTATCTTTTCTACAAATAAAACAAACAATTACAACTGTATGCGATTTGTATTTTACGGATTGTAACAATTTATATATTTACTATAGTTGGCATTCATTCTAATACGAAATCCAATGAGGAAGAACGGTGATATATCAGATGTGCACTGTGGCATATAAAAGTTAAAAAAACGTTCTTTATGCCTATCTTATATATAGCTAAAACCCATTCGCTAATTATATATATTTTGGATTAATGGATTTTTTGGAAGTATTTTATCCCATTCGTATTGTGCTACGTGTAGGATAGCTTTGTGCTTACGTTACGCTATTATAATGCTAAGTTTCTGCTCGGATTGTTTTAAAGTTAAAATGAATAGGAAACCTTTGATTTTGGCAGTTCTAGGTTTAATCTCTTGCCAGCGACACCGGATCAAAAAAAGAGACCGCAAGCCACAATTCTGTAATCGAATGTGAGGACTTTCCTTTAATATAAATAATTTTTTGTCACAGGACTTGTTTTCAAGCTATGAGTTTAAACAAAAAATACACGAAAGAGTGATTTTCAAAATTTTGACTAAGCAAAAGTTCATTGATTGTTGGCTGTGAATATGAGCTGACGGGTGTTTTAATCGATTAAATCCGCTGTTTGAAATTTCAGATATATATTGATTTGTATATTTCATAAACCAACTCTGCTAAAAGATTGCTAAGTTTTCGACATCAATAAATGTCCAATTGTGACATTTTTATATACTGCCATTCAGAAATGGCCAGAGAGAATAAGGTAAGATAAGGTTTTCAAGAGTGCTGAATTTGATGAAAGGATTGTTATACGGTAGTATCCTACGTACATAACGTGGAAGCCGCTGTCTGAATACAACGTCGAAAATAATGCATGAAGTTTAAAATATCAACTTATAAATTTAATATTAGTTATAATTTAACATCTGCGAGTTTTTAATCATTCTTGTCATTAAAAGGTAGAAACAACGGTCCTTATCGCTATACGGGTTTGATATCTGTTGGTCTATGGCTTTAAAGTTGTTCTAGTGTTGGTGTACTATTAAACTGTTATATCGTTTTGAAAGCTAGTTAGGAGCTCCAACTTGGTATCTCCAGATAGTCGCTACGCACATAGCCTTCGTTGTTTCGATTTCTTCTTAATGTCGTAGTAGTAAATTTTAGATGAAAACTCTTGGCCCAGCAAGGTGAAGTTTGAGAAGGCAGTGACAAATAAAGCCATGATACTAATACGTTTATAGTCATTATAGGTGTATATGTGTAACTTTGCAACGAATTTTTAAGATTACTATACATATTATATATAACTAAATGTAACATTTTCACCGTAGCATTTTGCTGCAATTTCTCCAGAATTTGTTGGGCTGTAATCGATTAATATGCAAAAAGTGTTCCAGTTGAATTGGTTGCACAAGCTGTGTGATGTTCGACAGATATGCGTAATCGAAATTAGCTCAGTGCTTCCAAAATGCACACTGTCTTTAGAAAAAGACATCGCTTCACGAAAATATTCATTCACCCATGGCACTAATTTGAGCACCATTACATTACGAAACAACTATTTTTCTTTAATGGCTCGGCACTACGCTACTTCAACGGGCCAATTTCGGATGCACCTTGGTGGTTTCAAACCATCCCATATAATAGTTGGAGCTGGATCAGCCGGATGTGTCTTAGCAAACAGATTATCGGAAGATTCTCGTAATAATGTCCTATTACTAGGTATGTTCGTTTCAGATAGCCTAAACGCTTTAAAACCAATCAATTAATAGTCGCTATATTTTCGATTTTTCGTGTTTGATAGATTTTAACCAAAACATAGAGAATATAAATAATTTTTTAAATTATTAACGTAATTCTTCGCGATAATTAACAGCAGAAGGCCCAACTATTTTAGAATTGGCCCTTAACAGTAACATCGATCAAAGTTATTATTCTACAGGGTATTAATAAGGTTTTATATTGAGAAATGGGTATGTCATGGACATGAATGCTATTTTATGACTGTTTATGCCTATAAAGTATGCCTATTTTAGCAGACTACATTCCTAAAGGTAAAGGCTTCTGGTCATTGGATTTCGCTCGAATTCCTTGTGAAATGCTTATTATTGGGTTACATGGCGCAGTATCTATTATATGAGCACTTCTAACCATGCTTATATGATCGGTGTCGATAGGAACTCGGGGAGTTATTCCATACGGATCAGACTCCTCCTATCTCAAGCCAAACGTACCCATCCCTGAAGCCCTCGCACTTGCATTCCTATCTATGTGTGCGGAAGGCGCGAGGAATATTTTGAGAGAAACTTTACAACAATTAAGGAACAATTAAGGAAATGGCAGAAATGGACACAAATTAGCAAAGAAATGATGAACCATTTATCAAAACTTGTGTAAAATTTGCAAAAATAGAGAAAAATTTTGCGAAATTGGGAAAAGTATGAGTTCCTGAAATTTAAACCTCTCTCGCCTCCCCCCACCTCCCCGCTGCGCACCTTTCCTCGATGAGAACAATTACTCCTACTAAGCCGACGTTTCTTCGACACCTGGAGCTTAATAGCTCCTCTGGTTTGTCCAGACTGTACTGGTACATTATGGGATTAACGACCTCTTAGAAAATAGCTGCCCTTTTGTATGTTGGTTATTTTTATGTCGTAGATGACATATTGAGGGCTAAACCATATCTGGTAAATTGGGATTCCTTCGTAAGCACATACGCAGTATGGGAACCGGAACAGTATATTCAATCTATAATATATATGAATGGTATACTAAGGACCAATTAGTTGTTTCGACCAAGTAACGTGGGTTTAAAAGGCTAGCCGGATGTTCCGGCTCTAACGCGACAATTTTAGCATTTCAGATCTATAACAACTAATACGAGGCACATTGTTCAACTCTTGAATGCCAAACTAATTTCTACTGTTTTGCGGCGTCGTAACGTTGCTTGTATAATGAATTTTTTTCTTGCTCCAGTATACTATTGAGTTCCTGAAGTTGCTAGCGGCATACATACTTTGCATATTTCCGTCACAGCGGAACCTCTTCAGCCACATAAATATATTGCATAGTCCTGGATTATTGAGGTGCTATGCTAAGCACATCGAGTAGAATTATAAGACTGCTTTATCGTCCTTTATCTCGTCTGTTGTCATCCCGGTATTCTGAGAGTTTACATATATTACAGTTCAATCTGCCCATTGACTAAACTAAATTGTGACTGGAAGCTTGCGTTTTGAACTAAGACTACTAAATGTCAAAATCCGGAGTATACGATGGAACATGTAAAAGAACATATGCAGGTCTCAATTTTCGAACGTGGAGAGTCGGTGTGAGAGACGTAACAATTATCGAATTAAACATGGCAAACATTTAAGTTAATCTGATGTCAGTGTGAAATTACTACAGGAATGAAATCGAGGGCACCATAGATTGCCGATTATGGCTCCAGAATGGAAACGAATAATATAATCGTATTCAACGTCTCATCGTGTAAACGGTCAGATCCCATTTTCTTTTCGTTCATACGCCAAATATCGTATCTGCACAACCCGTGTATTCGCAATTTTTTCATCTCGTACAGCGTATTTTCATAACGACAGCTGTCCAGAACGGTGAATTTTTATGTTGTAGGAGAATCGATTAGGAGTAGAATTTGAAGGACTGCAATTTCACAACTTGTGACATTTCATAGCAAATGCATTGACACCCTGAGCGCAGTTATATCACACTCGTGCCAAGTGCAAATCGTACCATCTTGCGGAATTGAGGGTTTTTTGTTCAAGAAAATTTGCTTTATTTTATATGCTATTTTGCAACCAGCGATGGATGACTATTGCGACGATACGAAACTTGTACCACGTTTGCCAATAAACAATAGGGAATTAATGCCATATTTAGTTAATTTTGTATTCCGTAATGGCTCTGACCAATTTGATGTTGCATTAGCAACAACGCAGCGTGCTTGACGCTATTACGAAGGAATCTTAAGGCAGGGTCATAGACAGGAGAGGGGCCATGGCGTCTGGGTAGGCAAACTTCTTAAGTCAAATAATATACCACGGCCATTAGTAATTACAAGGCCAATTCCAATTACCGGGACCCTCCAAACGTAGTACCCGGCTGGGTCTATATCTTAACAGGGTTTCAAGTATTTCAGTTATTGTTACTCGGGAGGACGCACAGAGTTAGCTTGTTCAAAACTGAACGATTAATCTTAGTCAGTGGACAGCCTTGAGTTCAGAAACTTTGAATTTTGTGATGATACAATCAATGAAGATATTCTAAACTCGTTAAGAAAATATTTTAACACGATAGCCGAACTTGCTAGAATCTTAGGTGTCTGTACCGGTATTTTTATTTAAGCGTAATTGCCGGGCACTTCGAACAGTGTTGCTAATACATGTCAATAGTCGCATGCAGTCTGTAAAGTTATCTAAACTATTACCTTTGGGAATAGTCACAAATGATTGACAAAAGTTACAATCTGTGTTTGACTGGTGTGAACGTCGTATCCGTATTTCAGTAGCTGGGGACTTCCAGCGAAAATTTTTGGTTAAGTTTTCAACCCTATGATTCAGTTAAAATAGCACTATGCGGAAAGAATGATTTTTCTACATGGAGTATTGAGAGCTTACGCCCTCTGGTTAAGGAAAAGATTTGAGCCTATGATTGGAGCTCACCCTGTCACAGTTAGAGTGATCATTCAGGTAGTAGCCGAGGACATACGGTAGAAGTCCGGTCTCTCTTCTTATTGCATCCGTTAAAAAGTATAGGATTAATTTTATAAATTGTACCTACTACCGTCAAAAATATTTTGGCGACAAATATTCCAAGTATTCAGCTGTAAGCTCTGGCAGATCATCATTGCGAGATGTAAAATGCTGAACTGTTCACGCAGTGGCTATTTATTTAAATCATATTCGAAGAAAACAAATTATTTCTATTGCAAGTAAACGGCACCACGGAGGATTATGTATCGTAAAATTTGGTACCAAGCCTGGAAATTTTAGTCCAGACGGTGCATTATTGTCGATAAAAACTCGAAATCAAATGATACACACATTAAGCTAATTTTGCTATTTTTCAACATGTTGTTCTTCAGACGGTTTGGACTACAATTAGTGGACCAGGGTTTGCCGAAGCCAAGCTATTGTACCACCCGAGTTGCTCTTGTTCGTTAGTTACGACACATTTAGCGCGGAAATTAGCAGCTTAACCCAAGAGAGTCGAAACTGTTTCCGTTGCAGATTTTTCTGATACTAAGCTCAACACCAAGCATTAACCGGCGATTGAGACTAATGTCAACCTAATTGATGGATCCAAGAAAGCAATCACAGCAAATACAACTTACATTATATCAATGCTTATCCGTAGATACGTATTATTTACTATTATTTCTGCAAGGATAGTTCTTTTAGAGATGTAGGTACCGTATTGTTCAACAACTCGTTTTAGCGTAATCGCTATTAGGCAGTCTCCAGCTGTTGAATGTGAATATCTTGGTCGACCTTGACTATTACTACGATTTCATCACGAGTAAGAGACTATGCTGCTCAGTAAAATGTTTTTTCTGCAATCGTCAATTTCTTCTACAACTATTGTCCAACAACTCGTTTTAGCATAATCGCCATTAGCCAGTCTCCAGTTGCTGAATGTATATATCTTGGTCGGTCTTGACAACTACAACGACTTCGTAACGAGTGAGAGACTATGCTGTTAAGAAAAGTGTTTTCATCAGCAATCGTCGCTTGTCTTTATTGTTGCTGGATATACCATTTGTCATGAACCTAATCGAAGTATTTAACTGCTAAAATGAACCTAGTTACTACTCAGAAATTGGTGCAGCATTTGAAAGATTATGGAAGATATCGGAATAAAAACACACGTTGTCATGGGCGGCGATCATGGGGTGAAGGGGTCGCACTCGCCCCCCAGAAATCAAGATCCGAGGATAAGAACTAAAGAAAAATTATGCCCATCCCCCACTATTTTTAAGGATCGCCGCCCATGCCTGTTACCAGTAGCGGCGATGAAGAAACACTGCACTTGTGAATAGCTATGTCACCAAAGCTGTTCACCGGTACTCGGTGTATTGGGATATCAAGCATGATGTACAAGAGTAACTGAATAATAAGATATTGGGGTTTGTGTCGTTTCAAATTAACAGTAAAAAGAATGTTGACCTAAGCAAGCCTCGAGCTAACCAACAAGTTTCCTAAAATCAAGAAGCAAAAAGTCTCATTGAGGGAGTGCCTTTGTATAAGAATTAGATGCTGAATGCGCATTAGATTCCTCATTATTTTTTTGACACCGACGAAATTAAAGCCACTACGAAGTTACTAATAGTATTTCATGCGTTCGCTAAGGCCACCGAAACCAACCAGCCTAAGTGTGAATGATTGCACCTATCTTGGTCAAGTTATTCTGGATGATTTATGCGGTTTAATTTGTTGATTCTGATGGCAAAGGATTGCCTTTGACATCGATATGGAAAAGGTTTTACAGAAAATAGGCTTGAATAAAAGATTTCCGTAGTCTTCACACAATATTTCTGGGCAAAACAACCCCGCTAATGTTTGATTGGGTCTAATCTTGTAACGTATCGGTTTACAAGACTGCCGTTTAGTTAAATGATTAGGCTATTTCAACTAGTTGGCATTATTTAGTATCACATTTTAAGCGGACTCGCCGGGTGCACATTTGATCAAGAATATAGTATATGTTGGTAGTGTCATTGTTTATGTTGATGCTCTGCAAGAAGCAAATACTTTTATACAGAAACAAAATCTCTTTTTCTTCAAGCAGGTTTGAATCTTAGGGTGTGGATCAGTAATAGTTCATGGTTTGATTCTTCTACTCCTAATAGCGATGTTCATCAGGCCTCGCTAGGCAATATTTTGAGTTTACATTGGGACTCGACTTCGAATGTATTATTTTGTTCATCGTTGATTATGTAACTAGGTACACCAAAAGACAAGCCTACAATGTTATGCTACTGTATTTGATTCATATGAGGTTTTTTCTGATCACTGCAGCTAGAAAACTTTTGATTGAAATACGATTGGAAGGATGGGTTGCCAGAAAATTTTCGATTTGATTGCAGCGATTGTATTATAATGTAGCAGCAACTGCTAATTATTCAATTTCCCGACATATTCCATTTTCGGTAATGGAGGAGTCTTTGAGGTACGAATATCACTATTTCTGTGGTGCCTCTGCAAAACCATATGCTGCTGCAGTTTTTGTTCGATGTTTTCTACAAGTAGACTTAAACTGATCCCATCAACAACCATCCTATTTTGTAATTTCGCACAAAAATTGCTACGAAACGCTTTCTGATTAATTAAAATTCGGCTCAAAATAGTTCGCCAAAACATTGCTCTATGGTGGAAATCTATCTATTTTCAGTTCGCAAAAATTCGAGTAACATTGCGAAATTTTTGAGAATGAAAATTTGTAGCAATGGAATTAATCATGTTTTGTTGTCGAACACCAAGTGCTTAACTATAGGATCGATTTGACTGCGACGTTACTATTGCTTTAAAGTTGTTCGCATACTTAGAGTAAAACACATTTAGACCTGATATGCATTAGGAAACTGAATTTCTGCAAATTACATATCATCAAAATTCTGTTCAAGCACAAGCTAAAAGTTCTGACACTTGGATTTGGTTTTCCCTATTTATGATTTCCAAAAACCCGATCGAAATCCAGCATTTTTTCTGTAACAGAGGTTTGCTATTTCTCATTGGCTATTACAAAATAAGGTGGCTGGCGGGGTTTTATTAAGTTTACTTACGCTTTTCTGGTTTGTGAGCAGCTTAATTTCACAGAGGCCAGTTTAATCCTAACTATTCCAGGGTGGACCAGTTTGGACCGCGCTTGTTCGGATTCACTGTGTGGTACTAATTTGTTTCTGGAGAAACGGGGTTAAAGATATGACCCTGTTTGGCAAACAATGACTCCTATTACATTAATATTAGCATCTCAGTATTAATAATACTAGTTGATGGAAAGCTAAATAAAAATGGGTGGCTTTTCCCATCACCACATAAAGTGCTGCACATGGTTTTAGCCCAGTGCCATGATTTATAAGCGTGATTATCCCTTTTCTAGGAGTGGTTATTGCGTCACCACTTAAATTTTTCCAAGCACAGGGTTCTGATCTGGAGGCCAATGATTAAACTTTTGCAAATCTGTCAACTCTTAGAGAATAGCAAGTCACAGAAACAAACATTAAATTACAACAAAGCCTGCTTTGCACCATTTTTATTTCTTGGCACCACGTCGGGCATCCTGGTGACGACGTGGGATGGTAGTGCATCGTACATAACGATTTACATTGAAATATAATGAAAGTAAACTTTTGCCAAGAAAAGGAAACGTTAAAATAATTTAAGTGTATCCACTAAATTATACTTGATTTATTCAGGTTGTTCTAAATTAAGGGTAAACCTACCGAATCAGCGGGGCGGTCCACAGCGGTTCTGACCACCGTGGTCCGGACCACAGACATCGCGGTCTGTACCGCTCCGGTCAAATCTCGAGTTCTGGATCGTTGCTTCTATATTTTTAATAGCTTGATTTTTACGAAATCTCTGATCGCACCTGTAAAAGAGATGTCAATTACTATCCTGGAACTGACGGCTATAGTTACCAGCGTTCGTTTGCATAATTTTGCAGCTCAAATTAAATATTCATCAATGTCTCGTTTGGTCAAATTCGGAATGTGTATTATATTGATTTGAGAAAAAGATCATATCTACGACTTTTTTTAAACAGAGTTTCCCCAAAAGAATAAATTTTCGCTATGCTCCGACTTGTCAAAATCCAGCAGACCTGTCTTTTAGAGGTTGTTTATAGACAACGTTTGTTAACAATGCAATGTAGTAGAACAGTACACAATGGCTCCCATAATCTGGAGCCAACTGGCTCTATAAAGCTGAAGTAGCTCACGCGTTGAAAGACATTTTTTAGAACTTAATCAGGAAAAGATTGGGGCAAAAATAGTGACTGGCTAGTCAGTTCTGATTATCGCGATGACTTGCTAGACTTTGAAAAATTTTCTACTCTACAGAAATTACTTCGAGTTGCAGCTTAAATTTTTCGTTTTGTATAAAAATGCGAGAAATACAGAAACATACGAGTAATACAAGAAATGACAGCATTTTAGTCTCGTAGCTACCATTTGCTCAAGACGTTTGGGTACGGAACACGGAGATCACACTTTCCAAGCAAACTGGTAGAACTGCAACTATCATTGCAACTGTCGAAATTTTCCATCCTCAAAATTTATCTTGACGATTGTAGAGGAAGATTAGTTTCTAAGCGTTAGATTTGTTTCTCGCGTTCCGTATGTTTGCTTTGCAAAGATTGTTTGAGATCCTTAGCTACAAAATGGCTGACTGATTATTGCCCCATCCTTTTCAATAACAATAGTTTCAAAGTTCAATTTATTTTTGTTCAAAGTTCACATAATATAAATTCATGCATGGAAACGATTAAACGATATTCTTGCTTTGTTGTGTTAAAGTTTAATTTGTACGCTAGGTTTGCGCTGACCCTGACGGGTCCTAATATGGTTCCAAAATCGTTTTGGTGTTACGAAGCTTCGCTCAAATAGATCCAGGTTCAATTTATTGCTGCGACAAAACGTTGTTGTTAAACGCTAACTTAATACATAGTGATTAGTAAACCACAGGTGGAGAACCAACAGAATTCCTAGTGAATCATAATTTCAGTAGTGATAGCCAATTATATGGTTATTATCTCTGGTCACGTTGCGGTCTCGACAGTTCGAATCGGTAGGTTGCTTTGGTATTTTTTTACACATGATTTGTTATAGAAGCGGGTCCTCGAGATGAATGGTGGCGTTTGTCAATTCATTTGCCTGGCGTTAGTACGTACAACCTTTGTAACGACCGCTACAATTGGTACTATCATACAGTACCGCAGAAATGCGCCAACAATCGCTCTTTGTATTGGCCTCGTGGGCGTGTATGGGGTGGGACATCAGCACTCAATGCCATGGTGTACATCCGTGGACACCCGTTTGACTATGACCGCTGGGTTGGCGAAGGAGCAACCGGATGGAGTTATACTTCATGTTTACCATATTTTAAGAAGGCGCAAACACACGAGGACGGCAAGCAATTATACTTATTGTTAATAGGATTCATTTATTTGAATAGCTAAAGCTGTTTTTTTGCCGTAGGTCTTTACTGAATTCAAATTGCTATGTTGTTGCTCAATTTTATAGTATAAAACGTTTAACTCGCCAATTTGTTGTTGAAAAAATTTTAATAACAGGCGGTGCTTTATTCCAGCTGGATAATTCATTTGGCCCATGTCACCTTTAGGGGCCGGACGTTATAACGTTAAAAAAGAGCAGCTTAGAGCGGGAGGTTCGGGGGGCGGCAGCCCCCGACTTAGGCTTAGGCTTAGTACATGACTCACATAGAAACCTTAGCTTAGGCTAAGACTAAGTCATGGGCTTGGTATATCGAGAACGGCATAGCATGCATTTCATTTCCGCCCCTAAAGGTGACATTAGCCTAAAATATTTATGATGACAGTAATTCTACAAGACTGACACTACTGCCGAATTGTTCGAATTCCTGTGAATACACATGAGATTCATGGCTCATGATGCATTGCGATACATATATACTGTTTTTAACGGGAAATTGGTACACATTGTTTTATATGTTATGTTCCACATAAATGGAGCTATTTGTTTATCTAAAATACTGTCATTTTCTGAATTTCTGATTTTCCTAATTTATCAGGACTTTCTATACTTCCGTCTAAAACGCATTTTCGTACAACAAAGTGTTTTGCTATCAGGCGTTACCAATAATTGAGATATGCAGCATAGAAAATGCAGAACGTATATTAACATCGTATACATTGTTAAATACACATTTTGTGACATCGCTATATCATGTTAGTAGACCACTTGCGGTCAGCAGTAGGTTAAAATATTTTAGTTCCAGTTTTTAATTTTGATATCGTGCTGTTTTGATATTTTAAGAATATTATCCTTGGGGGTTTCATTTATCTGGAATGTTCTTCCTTTGGGGGTTTCATTTATCTGGAATGTTCTTCCTTTGGGGGTTTCATTTATCTGGAATGTTCTCACATGGTGTACATTGTGTTGCGACATCACTGCTTGTATGATTTTCATTTACGTGATTGTTTTGGGCAATCAAGTGATACGACGAAGAGTTATTCCGCGGTGCCAGGACATCATCCAAGAATTAACATTTTACCTTATGTTAAAAGATGATTGAAAACTTCTCAAGGTAAATATAGTATATATTCATCTAATGGTATTAAGTGTGACATACGTAAAGCGGTCATAGCTCGCTTTCTTATTTTAGGTGCAAGCGAATATTCAGGAGATAGTGGACCATTGTACGTGACACGGGGAAAATGCGATCACCCATTGCACCAGGCATTTATACAAGCTGGTCTACAGGTACTTGGTAATGGAACATAAAAAGGCTTATTTTATTGATTTATAACCAGATTTATAAACTCACAGCTGATATATTTAATATTAATTCTTGCGCTCACATTTTCAGCTCACAGCTTTGAGCTCAAAATCTGAGCAGGATTTTTTTAACACACTTGATTAATGTTTTTGAATCACAAAACGTGAGACATCGTCTTACCTCAAAATATGAATGTTCTGTTATAAAATTGCTGTTTTGCGATAGACCTTTTTTAAAAAAATTTCAATATTATTTTGATTTCTTCCTTTCTGTATTTTTATAATATGAGTATATACTGTTAAGTATTATTATTAGAAAAACATTAGTTCAAAAATCAGCAAGCGAAGCACTGACTGCTGTTAAATAACAAAACAATTATAAAAATTAATTATTCTAAAAAAGTTCTATCGAAATGGTGTCTCGTTGACGCTTAAACTCGGCTATTCTGGATTATCCCAATTTGCCTTACTAGGCAAATCTTAACGGATTTTCTTTGGCACTTCTTTGATGATTTGAATAATAAAATCATTTTGATATTTTTAATCGCGAGTGCTTAACACGCTGATTTTTAACCGCTATTTTAATAGTAACTCAAAGAGTAATAGTATTTCTTATAACAACAACCGAAATTAACTTTAATAACTAATTTTAGACTCCTCAGTATTCAAACAGATAGAACAGCGCCCAATGCAGATTGTGCAGAACGTATAAGAACAGACTTTAAATTAAGAAATTACCCAAATTTATAAATTTAGTTGTTCAGAGCATAAGATTAGCCGAAATCTTCAAATATTCAACAAAATACCTCTTTAGCATCAATATGGTTTAGTTAATTACGTTATTCACCTCATAAAGTACTGTATTCTCGCGTTGGGTAACGACCGATTTTGAGGTCAAACTTCCGGCCATTTCCCAGCCGTTAAAATTTTCGGTCGATTGCCGGTCGACGGCTCAACAGCTGTGCGGCCGCAAATGAACGTCTTTACCGCAAAAAGTGTCTTTACTACGGTAAGAATTTAATATTCGTAAATGCTTCTGCACCATTTGTTCAAATATTGATTTGCATATCAAGGCTTTCCACGGCACGCAATGAAACGAATAAAGTGCCGAATATATGCCAGCCAGACTAAAACAAGGCTGCACTATATTTACCGCAGGGCGAGAAAGGGTTTTGAGGTCTATAATTAAATATTGATGGATCATGCATAAAACTTATATATTATGTGCTGAAATACAACAAGATGTCACTAGAAAGTACAAGCTCCTTGTATGCTGGTTATAGGCGATTATATATAAGCATCAAAAAGTTCCAGCAGTGTTTTTAACTCACTTGCTTTTACAGTAGTAAACGCATAGACCACGGTCGACAGAGCGAGAACCCATAACTGCTGACCAACGTTTCTCGCGGCTATCAACAGCAGAAAATTGTTAGCGGCGGCCTCTAATGCTTGCAAAATGAGCGTAAAACAGATATTGCTCTACGCTACCTTATTTGCACATTTGTTGAATAAATGTAGTAAGACCCCAGACCTTTTCAGTTAACAGGCGGATTCCTGCAATGTGTTGAAAGTATGGCGACATGTTTTTCTGTTTATATCCACTGTCGACAATACTTACATATGATATACAATGCTTTCAAATACAAGCGCCCACATATGACCACATCCCTGTCGTTAAGTCCGTTTTATCTGTTTCGAAACCGTGTTCGCTACTGCACCAGTACACGGCATATTATTTCCAAAAGTGTAAACTTATGATTGTGAGTGATAGTCAAATTTATAATCTATCTTTTATATATCGTTCAAGCCGCATTGACGACCTGTACCCAATTATAAAATCAGTACATGGGTTAACAAATTATGCTTAGACTTTGGCTTACGCTGAGCCTTATCGGAATTCCGACCGGCCTATCCGGCGGAAAGTCCACGGGTTTCCGGCCGTGGTCCAGCACTATTTCCAACTACCGTCGGTCTTACAACGCTCTAAATTTAGGAATATACATTATTTTTTGTATTTTAATTCAAGCGCTTTACAGCAATTTAGGGTGATTTATAATGTCGTTTTGTACTAAAGGTATAGTTTTTTGTTTGCGTGTTTACTATGCTTGGCCAAGGCCAAGGTAATGTTACGAAGATAGTGGTCTAAATAAGACTTTGTTAAAATTGCTAATATTTGTTTATTTTTTGGTTCTGCCTTCAGAAAGTGTAATGTGTGTGTTTTACTGTATTACATAGCTAGGGATATGATTTCCAATTTTTTTGTTTGCCTATTTTGTACCTTTTTCAAATTTATTAATTGATGATAGCAAGTGTTGACGGTAGTTGGGATGTTCGCCGATCGCGACGATTCTGTATTGTTAATATGACTATTATATGCGTGTTTTACTTTAACATTTTCTATTTTTGGCCGGATATAACTACACAAATGACATGAATGGCTAACGCCAAGAAGGATTTGGGCCACTGTTTGCGACCAGGAAAAACGGTAAGCGCTGGAGCACGTCCCAAGCGTACCTACGGCCGGCAGTAACACGGCCGAACCTTCGAACGCTGAACGATGTTCTTGTCGAACGTGTCGAATTCAGTCAAAATTGTGCCATTGGAGTACGTGTGTCAAAACAAAGCGACAAATCGTCTACTTCTACATCTGAGCTTATTCATACAGAGAGTGAAGTTATTCTAGCTGGCGGTGCAATCAATTCGCCACAACTGCTTATGTTGTCAGGCGTTGGTCCGGCCGACGAGCTAAAAACGTTATCAATTCCAGTTGTGTGCCACTTGCCAGGCGTCGGCATGAACCTTCACGATCATCCGCAAATTTATGTACAACAGGGTTGCAGTCAACCAATTACACTTTATAAACAGTTTTCTTGGCAAAATCCGTTCAATATGATTCGCGTTGGTATTAAATGGTTTTCTAGTAGGACTGGCTACCTCGCGACAAGTGGCATAGATTCAGGAGCTTTCGTGAGAAGCGATGACAGCATCGAACACCCAGATATACAGTTCCACTTCCTTCCAGGCGTCATATACGACGACGGCAGAAAAGGCCCAGATCAACATGGATTTCAAGTAAAATTGTTCTTTAATGCAATAAGTTATCTGATATTTTCTGTGCATAAAAGCAGCTTAATTGACGTTTTGTTAGTTTGCCATTTGTTTTTACTGTTGAAACATGGGCATCATGGCAAGACTATTATAGAAAAAGCAAGGCAATGTGATGCGAAACAAATTATTTATGTGTATAAATCAGCGCTAAAGTTAGCATTTAGTACCAAAACTTTGAAAGTAATATTAAAAAAACTGACACAACCGTTCAGGACATCAGAGAAATTGGATTTATCACCTCGTAAGATTTAGCTGAAACTTGCGTTTACAAATGAAATTTGGCAACCGAAAAGGTATTTGCTAGTCATACTACTGCACGCACAGTAGAACTCCAAATATTCTGTCCAACCAAATTATCAATAATTTTTGTAATCATTTGGAAAACATTTTGGTTGTGTACACAGAAAAGGCTTACGCTTAACATACTTAGTATTGGCTTATGCTTAATGAAAATTTAGTGTAATTATGTTTAATTTGTAGCATATGCATGCTTATTGCGCACTTTAGCAAGATTGGAATCTTGATATTAAGGTTTAATATTATAACAAACATTTAAATGCAATTATTGTAATTTAAACATTTCAGCAAAACAAAACTAAACAACTACATTGTATTTTAGCAATATTATGCTTGCACTATAAATTTTTTTAGCTTAATTTATTTAAAATAAAATATTTAAAATTAATTTATGTTAAACATTTTAGGCCTCAGTTTAGGTATGCTGCAAAATTAAAATACTTATGTTAAGTTATCAGCCTAAGTACTTACTCAATACTTAACAAAGCTTAAGAACTGCAAGATAATTAAAGTATGCGTGGTAGAAAAAATAGCATAATATTCTGCAGAAACATTTTGAATATATCAGTGGCGTATTGGTATAACGGACTCTTTCGAGGTTCAATTTTCAGTCGGAACATTTTTCATATTCTTTTTGTTTTTTCGCCGATTCCAGTATAAATATTTTGATAAAAAAATAAAATCTGCAACACCGATTAAGACACCGCTAGCCTAAATAAGTAAAATTGTGTCAATCTAAAAATTTAATAATTCGTTGCAACCGTGACATAAAGCATTAAATTTATTTAACACTAATGTAAATAGTGTTTTAAAACTTGTATTGAACGTTATGGTATTTCTTCATTGCCACGTAACGGTTTTAATAACTACACGATGCAAGACATTTGTCTTGTCTCGTGTAATTCAATAATAGTTATCAAGTGTTGAATATGGCTTCTTCAGAAGAGTATGACATTTCTCGCCATCACCATATAGAAAGGTCGTGGTACTATGGACAAAAAATTGTTCCGATCCCCCAGTTTTGGGAGGTCGTATATCCCCAAAAACCTGGGGGCAGGATAGGTAAAATTTTCTTTTATAAACGACCCCCAAAACTATATGGAAAGTGTTAGGAACAAATTTTTGTATATGGTACCATCACCTCTGCTCAAAAGTATTACCACACAAAACTATCAGGAAAGGTTAAGGTTGAAATGAATCATGTCATGGTCGACGTGTATATATGACGATGACGAGAAGTTTCCGCGAGGTGTCTGTTGTTCAGCAATATACTATTGGGTAGCAGACTAATTACTGCCGTCCCCAGCTGAATCAGAGATGTCAGTGTTAATGGAAGCTACAATGCTATTACATTCTTTAATTGCAGCTTCTATTCCAAATTAACGTACACCAGAACTCTGTTTTGCAGCAGTAGCAAGTGCGAGAGTTTTCGTTCGCTGCTGCTTCAACGATTGAGATTGGATTTCATTCGCCCGATTTCCTACGTTAGAGTTGAGGTGGGAAAACAAAATTTCGCTTAGATTTTTACTAATCATACTTTCCTCAAAAAGCCATCATCAACTATTGCCGTTGCTGATTGCATCTATTTTTAACCCAGTTTTATACTGAAATTGACCAAAAAGGCAAGCAGAAAAACAAACTTCAACCAAACGAACTTACCAATCGACCACTAATATAACAGTCCAAATGCTTTATATGAGTCAATTATGATTTGATTGTTCAACCCAACAGTTAGCAAAATTCTTTTTTAATGCCCCAAATTTGATATATAGCCCAAGGAACAGTCTCAGCCCTGGAGATGAAAAAATTTCGTATCATCATCAAGGACATCATATAAAGCAAACAAAAGTGAATTCTTTACAGGGACCTACCTGTTTTTAATTCCTGACCCTAGGTTTATCAAAATCAGAGATGGTTCCATAAATACGGCACGCTAATCCAATCAACAAAGTAGCTCATGTAACATGGTATTAACGGGAAATAGCCCGGTCATAAACGTAACAATAAACATGCGAAAACAATGAATTTCCTGAGAATAAAGGTATACCTAGGCAGTATAAAACGTTTCTGACATTAATAAGGTGTTAAACTATTCCCACGCGAACTAATTCGCGTTTCGTGCAATATTTGGCAAACTCAAGTAGAAGCCACGGATCGAACCAAGGTTGTATGATCGAAAGCTTCTTACACCAAGGCACAAACTATCTATGAGCTGCTTCTCGGTTTTTTAGGTAACGCTTTGTAAGAAAACAAATATCCGCTGAGATCACTAGAAACTGAGTTAGTAATGAGACAGCGTCGGTGCTATTTGCACCAGCCGGTGTTAAAAGACTAAAGCTTTAAATTATTGATTTTGTTATAAAACGGATAACATGGATCTATTGCTGGCACAGTTGGTTTTACACACATTGCAGTAACATCAGAAAATTCCGTAAAATGATAAAAATTTTGCACTTTTTATAAATCTCACGTTTTGATACAAAAATTGCGTATTCTTCTCAGTGCACTCTAAAAGCCCAAGGGCAATAGGAATAATCTTGGTTGTGGTGTATTTTAGAAGTTTCAGAAAAAGTCGAACTCTGTGTTTTCGAAGTGAATCTGTTTATGTATAAGGTTGACTGTAACGAAATTAGCTAAGACTACTTTTGTATTTTATTAGAGGTAAGGTTCACATTAGGCAGTTTGAAACAGTTTTAATTTAAGCTTTTATCGAAAACGTCAATTGTTAAGCCTTAGATCTGTGATATTTCATTGTTTTCACGCAATTAGGAATTAAAAACATAGTTATTGGAGGTAAGGTTCACATTACGCAGTTTCGAAGAATTTTAATTTAAGCTTTTATCGAAAACGTCTATTGTTAAGAATTAGATCTATGATATTTCATTGTTTTCACGCAATTAGGAATTAAAAACATAGTTATTGGAGGTAAGGTTCACATTAGGCAGTTTGAAAGAATTTTAATTTAAGCTTTTATCGAAAACGTCAATTGTTAAGCCTTAGATCTATGATATTTCATTGTTTTCACGCAATTAGGAATTAAAAACATAGTTATTGGAGCTAAGGTTCTTATTAGGCAGTTTTAAAGAATTTTAATTTAAGCCTTTATCGAAAACGTCAATTGTTAAGCATTAGATCTATGACATTTCATTGTTTTCACGCAATTAGGAATTAAAAACATAGTTATTGGAGGTAAGGTTCACATTAGGAAGTTTGAAAGAATTTTTATTTAAGCTTTTATCGAAAACGTCAATTGTTAAGCCTTAGATCTATGACGTTTCATAGTTTTCACGCAATTAGGAATTAAAAACATATTTTATAAATCACTTATATATCTTATCAACATATCTTACCCAATAAAAATAATGTTTACAAAAAATTGTAAGTTAAGTAAAGTTCCGAAGTATTGCTGCTGGCCCACGAAACCCCAAACAGCCAAATTCAGTAAAACATTTTTCCAAATCCTCAAACAGCCAGATCCAGCTATTGGCAGCGAAAAAACAATCTATTATTTTACTACTTAAAGAAAACAAAAGTTTTCGAAGCAAAATGGTTCCTTCTTCCCCATTTTTATTAGCAACTGATAAGGTCTGCAAACATAAAACGAATGCAAAAATAAGTGACCTTTAATATTCTAATATCCCAGATAGAACATTTTACCCGTTGTTTATTTCCAAGCGAACAAACAACACATCGTCAGACGTTAGCAAAGCTACCGAAATTTGGCTTTCAGGATTTTCAATTTGACTGTTTTCCAAATTCCCCGTATCGCATGTTCTTAATTCCGCTTTATTAAAATTTCAAACTATAAATTTCTATTTCCATTTCACGTTTATTAAATTCCCAGATTCCTGATATCTAGATTTCTAGTTTTACGTTTTTAAAGAATTTGCAGTTTGTAGTAAATTGCACGATAATGATTAAAAGGTTGAGTCAGATGACTTTTGACAGCCAATATGGGTAATGTTTGAAACTTAAAATGTCATGTTGTACCATTCATCCAAATTGAGTGACAAATTCAGTCTTTAGCATGCACTAAATAAACAAACAAATGTTTTAAAAACTCAGTGCCCTGTGCAATAAAATTTGCAATTTTCTGAACAACTCCTTTTAGATTAATTTGGGTGTTATAATTTGCAAGAATAGAAATGTTAAACGCCAAACGTGAAATCAAATTCACTCGATTTTCAATGACTGAATTCAGATTGGTCACGTGAATGTGTAATAACTCAATAAAAAATTAGTTTTTCCAAGCGGTAAATCGCTTTATATTTCGCTAAGTATCTAACTCAGTTCATATTCGATCTTTTATATTGATTAGCTGTATGCAATCAAATTGACTGATGTAATTAGTTCAAATGACTAGTTTAATTCAAACTGGATTTTTGCCATGGCTATATAATTTCCTGGGAACTTAATTTGTTGTTGACTCAACATAGATCGAGCTGTTTTAAGTTCAATAAAGCCTATCTAAATTTAGTCATTGCTATTTGAGTGAAATTGATTTCAGTTTGAATTTTACTATTAGCTGCACACGCATATTGCATACACCTAGTTTCCGCATTATACCACTAACTCGCAAAGCGAGGTAAAAGTTAATAGGTATAATTTCCTGGGAACTTAATTTGTTGTTGACTCAACATAGATCGAGTTGTTTTAAGTTCAATAAAGCCTATCTAAATTTAATCATTGCTGTTTGAGTGAAATTGATTTCAGTTTGAATTTTACTATTAGCTGCACACACATATTGCATACACCTAGTTTCCGCATTATACCACTAACTCGCAAAGCGAGGTGAAACGGAGAAGACTGGGCCTACTCTGCGTTTATTGACGACCTTGTCGTTGAAATTGAGATTCGAAGACGGTTTAAAGTCCCATTATAGCAATTATACATCGATAATACGTCAATGACAATGTATTTAATATTAATGTGGTCAATGATAATACTTCGATGACAATGCAAACGATCATTTTACACGGTCATTTTAGCCATATATCAAAACGGATGATTTCTTATTGCTTCTTCCAATGCCCAAAAAGACAAAAATTTGAAATTTATAAATCACAAATTTTAAGAAAAGTCATAATTAGAAGAGCGATTTTTACGTGTGGGGCCACTAAGATTTTGCGTTATTTGATGCATACCACGCAAATCCACTTGACAACGCATTTAGCAACTCCGAAAACCAATAGGCACGTTTGATGGACGTACGTACATCTATATTGAAAAGTGGCGAAATTTGATTATTCTAAAAATAAACTTGGTATGTTTTCACTTTAGCTCATAGCTCGAAAACGGCTGCTCTGACAAAAATGTATAACAGCAGAGTTGTAGCACTTGATGAGCTGAAGCTGCATGTTGCCTCCAACATGAAAGTTTTTTTGTGCGAACACTCTTTCTTGAGATATAGGTCACGAAAAACAGATACTCGGATGGCAAAATTTCAAAAAATGTGACCCTTGACAGTCTGAGGCAAGTTTCGACACAGAAAACGTGGTCAGCAGATCTAACGTATAATGAAAGTGCACAAATAGACTGAATTTGTGACCAAGTAAAAGTTTGTGAAGATCGATACATCCACTGATTAGTTATGGTCTCCACGGACAAAATTTTTTTACGATTGTAGCTGTCAGCAAATGCAGAGTTATTGGTGGAAACTCCTCTCGCTTCGCTCGCTCCGTTTAAACAAACACAATATATAATTTTAAAATGATGTGGAACATTTTTGAACATTTGAGCAGGTTTAAGAATTTCAGGTATATGCTTGTTTTCTTCGACCAACTTCTAAAGGAACTATTAAGTTGTGCACGCGTAACCCTTTCTACCATCCGTTGATTGATCCGAATCACTTGTCAACAGAATTTGATCGCAAAGGTCTTCGTAACTGCGTACGAATTGCCAGAAATGTATTCAGTCAGCCAGCTTTCGATCCATTCAGAGGTCCAGAGATAAATCCTGGCACATCCTGCAAGTCCGACGCAGAATTAGATGCTTTTATACGTGCTAAATCGCTGTCTATTTATCATCCAGTGGGTACTTGTAAAATGGGTCCATCTAATGACGAAACGGCTGTGCTCGATCCGTCAAGTTTGAAGGTATACGGATGTGAAGGACTTCGAGTAGTTGATGCGTCAGTGATGCCGTCGATTGTAAGTGGAAATACTAACGCACCAGTTATTATGATCGCTGAACGAGCAGCTGATTTAATAAAAAATGCGCCGATGTTAAGCGATGTCTGCGTTCCGGTGCACTATTCAAAAACTGAGCCAGTAGAAAAGCAGTCAAAAAACTGATTTCATTAAGATAAACGGATATCTTGAAGAGATAATCACGAAGGCTTCCATACGAGAAGTTAGACAACTATACATAGATGTATACTAATCTCTACATGGCTGTTCGAAATCGAGATTTGGCACTGCTATACTACTTGATTAAATACATCTGTCTTGATTATTTTTTGATATTTATAGCAAATTGTTAACGATGTTAATAACAGTAATGAAACTGAAAATGGCTGAAATGAAACATTTTTGTCGTTATTTATGGGCTGTGAATTGTTTGTTTCGGAGATTTGGTATGATTCAACATAGAACCACGTGTATTTAAATAGGTTATATGTTATATGTAATATCATAAAACGAGGGTCACATTACTAATATAGCAAAGAATTCAGTATTCTTACTGTCTATAGCTAGGTAATAATGGACTGATTCTGGCCGAGAATATTTCCATGTGTTATCAATTTGGAAATTGTTGGTTGAACTTATTTACTCAATATTTCACCCTGCTCTTGAGTATATGGTAAATAGCAAAATCATCTGTTACAGGAATGAACGATGCAAGAGTAAGCCAATTTGAAGCGACAATATTGAATATCATAAAACGAGGGTCACATTACTATTAATATATCAAAGAATTCAGTAATTCGTATTCTTACTGCCTATAGCTAGGTAATAATGGACTGATTCTGGCCGAGATATTTCCATGTGTTATCAATTAGGAAATTGTTGGTTGAACTTATTTACTCAATATTTCACCCTGCTCTTGAGTATATGGTAAATAGCAAAACCATCTGTTACAGGAATGAACGATGCAAGAGTAAGCTAATTTGAAGCGACAATATTGGAATGTAGTTATCTTATCTAAGTTGCTAATAATTGGTGTGGTATGGCTCAAGTTTTCAGAGTTCTCGAGCAGTTATAGAACATAATTATATGGACTTCGTTACTTCTCAAAATTACCCTTTACTGCCAAAAGTGTTAATTTTTGCGCATGTGACTAAACTACATTTGTTGACGTTCAAATTTGGATTTGACTCATATGGTTTTGCGTGATTTGCTATATTTTCGCTGAGGTGGTTTACTGATAATGCCTCTTCGTCTTTTTATTTGTGCCTTTTTACTTGTGAGGTTTACATAATGGCTGAGTCCACTTTAGGTACGTACACCTAGGTTGTTGTTTTGTCAAGTCAGTTCACGATCGTAAAAGAGATGAACGCGAACTGATTACAATTTTCCCTTATGTACGCTTACACGATTTATGATGCAGCAACGCGTTGGCGCTGTTCGTTGTCACTATTTTGCGATTTAGCATTGTATTTTGCTGACCGCGTACAAGTGAAAATCACGATCAGTACCACTGGCCTTTTTGATTTTCTTGCTATAATACACAAATGGAGTGCGAACATTGCTATCTGATTAAGATTGTCATTCGAGTGCCCTCTCTGTTGCTCCGCACTCCCCAACCCCGCACAAATTGTCAAAAATAGGGTGAAAATCGGCAAAACGGAGGTACATTCAGCAAAAATGGGTCGCCTACGGGGGTTTCAACTTTTCTCATCAAACCCCTGCAGGACCTCAGCCGAGTGCATCTTCCGGCCTCCCGAGATGACCTCACACCGCGCCGACCCCTACTACCTCTCCTGGGACCTCGGAGCGTCAGCATGTTTGGTTTTGTTTTAAAAATCAAATTTGGCAAGTTTAAGGTCGCCACTCGGAGAAAAGTTCAAAAAAAATTTGCGATAGGCTTAAATTCGACAAATTTGATAAGTATTTACCTATAACAATTTTAATCACCTACTTTTTGCATCTATTATTCAGGAAAAAACTTTTGATGCAATGAAATCGCAAGGAAGTGTATCATATCAAAAGCTGTAATACGGATGTACACCTAATTACTTCTACCTATAGTTTCGTGCAAAATACACAAGGATTACTAGATATTACGCTGCGTGACTATTGGATTGACAGATGTAGCGATCATAGGCGCAGATCGAGGGGGATCCACTTGTATGCAGTCCGAAAAAATTAGGCGACCTAGTGTCAGGATCTCTTGTTAAATATTATGAATTTTTGGTTCTGTTCTACAAAATATTGTATCCATCCTTATAGTATAATTTGTATGGTTGGCGCTATTGTATTCTGGATTACCAGGTGTAATGATCATAGGCGGAGTTGTAGGGGACAGATGGCGGATACATTCCTAAAAACTTGGTTACCAGGCGTGAAGCTTCTTCGATGCTGGTAATCCAGCATCAAAATTTCTTGTTAAATATTATTAATTTTTGTTTTCGTTCTACAAATATTCTATCCGTCGTTATACTATAAATTGTACTGCTTGCGCTATTGTATTCCATTTTACTAGGTGTAATGGTCATAAACGCAGATCGAGGGGATGCACTGGCGATGCATTCCGAAAAGTTACGTAACCTAGTGTCAGAATCACTCGGTAATGTAAGCCAGAGTCAAAATTCCTTGTTAAACAATATTTATTTTTTGTGTTCTACAAATATTATATCTGTCCTTATAGTATAAATTGTATGGTTGGTGCTATTGTATTCTACATTTCCAGGTGTAATGGGCATAGACACAGATGGAGAGGATGCATTACAAAAAATTACGTAACCTCGTATCAGAATCCCACGGTATAAGTAAGCCAGCGTCAAAATTCCTTGTTAAAATTTATTAATTTTAGTTTTTGCTCTAAAAATATTCTATACGTCCCTTAAATTGTATGGGTGACGCTATTGTATTCTGCATTAGCAGGTGTAATGATTATGGGCGCGGTCTATGCGTGATAGATGGGGATGCGTTCCTAAAAACATTAAGTAACCAGCTGTGAAGACTCTTCGGTGCTGGTAACTCAGGGTCAAAATTCTTTGTTAAATATCGATTTTTGCTTGTTGTTCTCCAAATATTCCATCCGTCTTTATAGTAAAATTTGGATAACTGTAGCTATTGCATTTCGCACCAACTAATTTGTCGTAACGCATATTCAAATAAATTTTTATACCAATGCGGAAAATTGATTCCCAGTTTCGCATGCATACAACCAAATTTCAGGAAGCACCTGCGTAACTGGTAGTGCTTCATGTGGGAATTTTAAACATACTTAAAGAAGTAGCTGTTCCGACACTTTACCCAGACCAAAAAAGTAGAGATTCACTAGCTGCCTTTCATCGTAAAAATGCTGTAGATTTTCTTATATAATAATTTTGGCTCGCCCAACAGCTTGAAGTTTGCTTCCGGTCATATTCGACAAGACTTAACACTTTCGTAATTACGTATACAGTATATAACCAACAACAGCTTTAGTTTAAAGATTTTAGTGTCCAAGTCTGCAGTTATTACGTTTTTTGAGTCAGGACCACAGTTTTAAAACTCCAGCAGGAATGCTAATATCTGCGATACTACATTTGATACACCAAAAAATTTAAAATCCATGACACACCAACCGCGTCACAATTTTAGTAAGCGGCAGGGAAAGTGTAAAAATTACATCGCCAAATTATTTTACTGCTTTAGTGTACACATAGGTTTTGGGCGCTTTCCAGGTATATAGTTAGCAATTTCAAATTTCCATGAAGTGGAAGATTCTCCTCATTGCATAGATTTAAAATTATTATATGATATAGTGTATATGAAGAACAGTCAGTCATTGGTATTAGGGCCAGAAATATTAGAATCGGGACTGAAAAAAAACCAATGAGACAACAACGCCTTGGTGGATCTTCGTGGATGGGGATTCAGCGTTAAAGACTTCGCCACTGCCAAAATTTGCACGACAACATTATAGATTCGAGATACTGTTAGTATTTATGAGATGTATATGTGAAGCCCAAGGCACTATATCCGGTGAATCATGTTTCAGGATGGGGTCGGACTCATAATAGCATTCTCCAGCCCCCAAATATCATCCGCATACACAATTGCAGATATTTATTAGAGATATCATATCTCACATCCAGCAATCATCTAGGTATATAATTTCTCGATGATTAACAGCATACTTCTATAAAAAATAGTTCAAGTATCATGAATAATAAGCAGTTTAAACTGTATGCTTCGAATCGACTATGCGCGGAATATCACAGGTTTCTAGCTACTGCCACTCGGATGTTCTTCTATGGTGTCACGAATGTGCTGCTACCGCATGCGCGTCAAACTCTTCAAAACGGTGCGCCACGGCAGGGGACCATTAATATTACCTGTGACCTCTGGCGTCCAACTCAATAGTAAACACTTCATTTTATTCAAAATACTACATAAATTACGATAAATTATTATATTATGTACAAGCACTGAGATTATGAATCCTCCACTTTATCGCGTGTTATATGAAATAAATATATCGAAAACAATACTTACACATAAAAGCATCGGTAATTTTAAAATCCATTAATGAAACATTTAGTTTTGGGCAAAGTTAATTTGTGAGCGGAAAATAGACATGTAGGTTATGCCGTTCTGGTTATACTAAGCTATACTAAGCCCACAACGAGAGATACCATATGAGTGGTCCTCTCCAAAATATTGTGTGTGTTCCCCCCAAAGGATGTTACGACTGGGCCGCTCCAAACTATGGTGTGACAAACAACTAGCGCTACTCGCACCCGTGGCGACGCCCCGGATCGATAGTATTTCATTTTCTGAACAAAATTTTCGAAAACTAATTAAAAGGCTAGTCTGATCGAAGTAAAATGGAAAAAAAACCAGAAATATGAGGGGCCTAAGAGTACAGCGGTTGCAAATTTTAAAATAACACATAACTCGTTCGATTCGTCGTAATTTTATGCTCCATAAAAATTTGTATTTTGTGACAGACTTCTTGACTTGTGAGTGGTCTCCCAATTGGGGGTACGGGCGGGTCCTATGACCGGCTCTGCCTAAACCTGAGCTTTAGCTTAAGCTATTAAATGAAGATTCGTACATGAGCATTATCCTATGCCCAAGACTATGTTGGGGACTCCTTCCCGACACCCACGTACTAAGCTGATCTTATTCCAGCAAATAACGAACACCCCGAATCCTGACATGATACTTCGTTCAATTGCTAATAATGAACAAACTTAATACAACATCTTTGATAATGGTTGCTTGGTACAAATTTAGGACTAGCACTTTTGTACGGTGCATAGGCAGATAAGACGTACTTGCTTTAGCGATGTAACTGCATTATGGTTTTTAGCAGTAGCTATATTATATTTTTTTCACTCAACAAATAAATTAATAGCTCGTGTAGCGTTTATGAAACATGTACGCGTACTCTGCCCAAAGTCGAATAAGAAAACGCAAAAACTAAATTAGAAATACTAAGCGTGTTTTCAGCAATGAAAAACAAGATCGTTGCTTCAATTTCTACTTAAATTAATTGATGTATTTAATTAGACAGTGGATCCTAGTGTCCATGTTTAATTCAATGTTTTATCATCCAAGAAAGACGTAAAATATTTTGTTCCCAACTGAAATTGATTGTGGCATAGTTTCAAGAAACAGACTCTCAATTATCAAACATTAAACTTTTCCAACTCTAAATGCGTCGTCAGTGTGACATTTGAAAATGTTTGTTCATTGTGGAAATTACTTTTTCTGTGCGGACATAAATGACATATATGATACCAAATAAGAAATAGATGTTTAGAAATAAATACATATATATTAAAAAATAAATAGTATAATATATTAAAGCTTTGATTTCTAACAAATTTATTAAAATAGGCGATTTAGTACGCGCACATAGAAGGGGTCCACCGGGCATACCTTTGAACGCAGACAGAGTCATCCAATAATTCTTATGACGGGTTGAAAACGTCTCGATCTAATTCCGTAGTGTCCTAAAGCATGATCTACCGGAACAAGTTTTGACATGACTAAAATTAAAGGAAATCAATCCGAGTAGTAAAACGATGCACAGTGCAATCTGTTTTTAGTTTAACATCAGACCGCGCCCCACCTAAGACAAAACGATGGATTTGGCAATGACGTCTGATAAACCTTTCTTGTGATCTAAAGGATAATATCATCTATCTAGCTTGTTTTTTTAATCAGAATCCTAAACAGCTCGTTCATATTACTCCAACACGTTTACAATTAACAAAGAATGGTTATAGAATAATTTTTGTAGACTATGGATGGGTTATATCAAACGCTAATGTCTGATATAATTATGCCTAATATTTGATATTTTATTATAATTGAAATATGTATTTCGATAAATATGCCAGGTATTGTATGACCTACCACAAAATGTCAACAATTAGTACACAACGTATCGCAAATGATTATTTTTAGATTGTGCATAGCAAATTAACATTTGAAAATTTTTTTGTTAGTAAAAAAGATTCATAATTTCAATGAGAATCGATGCTATACCTGCATGAAACACTTATTCCTTTTCCAATTTATGGATTTATGAATTACTGCTCCAGAAATATGACCAACAGGTACTACCGAACAAAGACAAGCGTATTGTTTTGAACAGATATGTGGAATAGTCAAGTCACACTTGATGTATATGCACCGAGGTGATTTAAGACATGGCATCCCAAAATGTGACATACAATAAAAATATATAAATAAAAGGGCCCATGTGAACTTTAGGGGCCGGACGTTATAACGTTAGAAAAAAGAACAGCTTAGAACGGAGGTTCGGGGGCGGCAGACACCCGACTTAGGCTTAGGCTTAGTAGATGGCTCATATAGGGACTTTAGCCTAGGCTAAGACTAATGCTTAGGCTTAGTATATCGAGAACGGCATGGCATACATTATACTTCCGCCCTTACAGTTCACATGGGCCAATAAAATCATCTACAACTACGAAAAACGCGGAAGCACATATTTATTTCGTGCGGCACGTAAAGCATAGCTCCTATTATTGGGTAGGCTACCTTAAATAGGTTTTTGTTTCCTTTATTTTTCCTATTATAATATAATACACACAGACTTGACACCTTCCTGGGAAATTGCAAACCGCGGTGATACGCATATGGCTACTTAATTTGTGATCTTTGAGTCAGTGGCAGATATAGCTCGCCGGAAAGGTGGGGAGGAGTTGGGCGAACCTTCAATCTAGATCACTTGTTAGTCACACCAATGCAATTTTCATACCATTTAAGGCATTGAGGGCGAAATTTTGATGTATACCTTAACTCTCAACCACTCTTCTCATTGAAATAGTGTGTATTTGTACGGTCAGAATTTGGCGTTTTAATATCTTAAAAAGTTATGTCTTGGCCCAAAGGGGGGCTTGCCCCCCTCCCTATATCCACCTTTGCTTTTAGTACCTTGAAATATAATTGATTATGAAATTTTATACAATTAAATTCATCGAATCATAGTCCACATTAGTAATAATATCTTGTACTAAACAAGGGTGAAATCATCACAAAATGGCTCACGGCATATGACTGCACCTAGTAACTGAACGGGTACTAGGGTGCAATCATCACCAGGGCTCACGGCGTGTGATGATTGCACCTAGTAACTGAATGGATACTAGGGTGCAATCATCATCAGGGCTCACGGCGTGTGATTGCATCCAGTAGCTGATTGGATACTTACACTTCTCAAAACATTAACATATCTGACTTGCATACTGTCATTTTATTGAGTGGTAATATTTTCAGCAATGACTTCATTTTGAGATTAAGTTTAAATTTAGTTAAAATTAAGTTTAAGAGATCTGACTTAAATTTGTTTAGAATTCGTGTGTAATCAAATGTATGAAATAATTTTAACATCGCACAGCGACAACTACTGTCGTATATTATACATAAAAGCTTTCAAGGCAAAACAAACATTGAAGCTAATTAATTTAAATTACATAAATTTTTTAGTAGATTTATAATTTTTATACCATAACGCCCAGTCCATAGCTGGTGCAGCATAATTTCACACAAATTGTTGGTGTCGATGATCTTTTTGCAGCGTCATATTACGTCCAAATGTGTTGTGACGAACCATGCGGCCAAGTAACATCGCCAACAAGAACTGTTAAGCTAAATATAAACAGCAATAAATGAACATAAACTCGTCTACACTTATTTTGTCACATTTCATACGAAAAGCGTCTTGTAAATAACGCCACAGTCTGAATATCCACGAATTAAAATGGCGGCACAAAGAATGCTTCTAGCAAGATTTAGAGGCGCAGCCAAGGGGGGAACGGGGAGGATGGGGAGCGGTGGGGTGGGGCGTGCCCCTATGGAGTTTGTACGAAACAACTATACATCGCGAGCAGGATAGCTGGGAAATACATTGACTCAAGGGAAAAGCAATCTGTGCAGTTAACTTTGCAGAATGTTTGTTAACTTTGCTGAGTGCAGGGTTGCGAGAATTTTTACAATAGTTGTATACAATTTTGTTTACGATTATATGTTTATTTATAGGCGTGAAACTATACGTTATATTCTGTCCTTTTCCAACATGTAATTGTTAAAATATATAAAGGTACCGGAAAAATCTCACTGCTCCTGGTGATATTAGACCTTTACCTATGGTTATATAGCCTATACAAGACAGTCGGGGTGGTGGGGGGCTAGAGGCCCCCACGGGGGGGGGGTCGCGGCCATCCCAGGGGGGGTAACCCCCCCTGGCCGGCCAAATTTGTCTAGGGGGGTCGATCTCGTGAGGACCTTTTTTTTTTGGTCCTCGCAGCCGTTAATACTATTATTAACCATTATTATCATTTATTTGGTTATAAACGCTCCAGAACATTTAACAAACATTGCTGAACATTTTGTTAAACCACATCATTTTTTCCACCAAATATTTGGTAATAGGATTAAATTTTTTAAACGAAATTAGCAGTGACGAAGGTTAGCAATAAAGATCAATAAGATACATCAGAAATCATTGCTCGAGATCAGTGGTTGCTGGCGTATGCTGTGTCTGGCTGAACCGAAGAAATATGAACTAATTAGTAATATCATGTTTCAATGTCGTATGCCAGGTCTGGCCAGCCCCAGCATGACTATTTTAAATATTAAGAGTGCTGTTACCGACAGGAATTACTGGTAACAGTTTCCAGTAGTCAAAACAAAACCACTGAAGCAGTTAAACAAAGCATCTCTGTGCATGTATAATTTGTATTGTAATTGTAAATTATTTGAGCAATCACTGATCTCTCACCTAGGAAATCTCTCAAATTCAAAGAAACAAATGAAATGACAACTTAGTAAAAATTGAGCAATTTAAGTGGTATAGGCCTCTGGCATAAGAAAGCTCGCCCGTGGCTTTTGTCTGCTCGAGACTATGGGTGCGACTCCTACGGCGATGGAGTGTTCCAGTGCTGCTCGTCTAGTTCATGGTTGATCCACCATGGACCGTGGCAGACATTAAATATTGAAAATCTAGTTAATATATAAATAAGTATTTCGGTTAACTTTTATTTCAGGGAATGACGTCGTCAACAAAAAGCTTTCCACAAATTTATGCTGCATATGCACGACTAGCAACAAGCAGGCACAATTTGCGAAGTTTTTGGACTGAAGGTCAAGTTTTAAAACTCGGACAGCGGTCAAGTCACCCTCAGGGGAGGGGGTGCTGGGGACCCCAAAGGGGGGTAAAACCAGCCGGGCCTTTCGGCCCGGGGGGTCCGCACCTCGAGGGTACGCGGGTCCCCCCCCCCCCCTGCCGGCATGTATGGTTATATAGCGCTGTGTTAAAACTGAATAAATCATCGGATTTCTACCTAGAAGCTTCATGACTCAAATTTCGCAATTTTTAGAAACATTTCAAGGGAGTGCAAGAAACAACAATAAACGGTACATTTCCGGATTGTTGACATTTCGCAGGAAATTTCGAGAAAGGTTGATCCTACTTTTTAGAAACATTTTAAGAGAATGCAGGAAACAACAATAAATGGTACATTTCCGGATTGCTAACATTTCGCAGCAAATTGCGAGAAAGGTCGACCCTACTTTTTAGAAACATTTTAAGAGAATGCAAGAAACAACAATAAATGGTACATTTCCGGATTGTTAACATTTCGCAGCAAATTGCGAGAAAGGTTGATCCTACTTTTTAGAAACATTTTAAGAGAATGCAACAAACAACAATAAATGGTACATTTCCAGATTGTTAACATTTCGCAGCAAATTGCGAGAAAGGTCGAGCCTACTTTTTAGAAACATTTTAAGAGAATGCAAGAAACAACAATAATGGCACATTACCGGATTGTTGACATTTCGCAGGAAATTTCGAGAAAGGTTGATCCTACTTTTTAGAAACATTTTAAGAGAATGCAAGAAACAACAATAAATGGCACATTTCCAGATTGTTAACATTTCGCAGCAAATTGCGAGAAAGGTTGATCCTACTTTTTAGAAACATTTTAAGAGAATGTAAGAAACAACAATAAATGGTACATTTCCAGATTGTTAACATTTCGCAGCAAATTGCGAGAAAGGTCGACCCTACTTTTTAGAAACATTTCAAGAGAGTACAAGAAACAACAATAAACGGTACATTTCCGGATTGTTGACATTTCGCAGGAAATTTCGAGAAAGGTTGATCCTACTTTTTAGAAACATTTTAAGAGAATGCAAGAAACAACAATAACGTCATATTTCCGGATTGTTAACATCCCGCACCAAATTGCGAGAAAGGTTGATCCTACTTTTTAGAAACATTTTAACAGAATGCAAGAAACAACCATAAACGGCACATTTTGTATCGCGAACATTTCGCAGCAAATTGCGAGAAAGGTTTATAATATTTTTTAGAAACATTTTAAGAGAATGCAAGAAACAACAATAACGGCACATTTCCGGATTGTTGACATTTCGCAGCAAATTGCGAGAAAGGTTGATCCTACTTTTTAGAAACATTTTAACAGAATGCAAGAAACAACAATAAATGGTACATTTCCGGATTGTTAACATTTCGCAGCAAATTGCGAGAAAGGTTGATCCTACTTTTGAACGTAGAAGAGAAAGAGGGAGAGGAGGAAAGGTTGATCCTCTTTTTAGAATCATTTCAATTGAATGCAAGAAACAACAATAACGGCACGTTTCCGGATTGTTAACATTTCGCAGCAAATTGCGAGAAAGGTTGATCCTACTTTTTAGAAACATTTTAACAGAATGCAAGAAACAATAATAAATGGTACAATCCCACGACAATTTCAGCAAAAATATTGCGAGAAAGGTTGACGCTAATTTTTCAGAAACATTTTAAAGAATGCAGAAACAACAATAACGTCACATTTCGCAGCAAATTGCGAGAAAGGTTGATCCTACTTTTTAGAAACATTTTAACAGAATGCAAGAAACAACAATAAATGATACATTTCCAGATTGTTAACATTCGAGCAAATTGCGAGAAAGGTTGACGCTACTTTTTAGAAACATTTTAAGAGAATGCAAGAAACAACCATAAACGGTACATTTCCGGATTGTCGAGATTTTCGCAGAAATTGCGAGAAAGGTTGATCCTACTTTTTAGAAACATTTTAAGAGAATGCAAGAAACAACAATAAGACGGCACATTTCCGGATTGTTCACATTTTCGGCAGCAAATTGCGAGAAAGGTTGATCCTACTTTACTAGAAACATTTTAACAGAATGCAAGATGACAAAGACACACAAATGGTACATTTCCGTATTGCTAACATTTCGCAAGCAAATTGGGGGAAGAGGTTGATCCTAATTGACTTTTTTAGAAAACATTTTACACAAATGCACAAGAATTAGCAACCATACATCTCCCAATTGTTGAGATTTCGCAGCAAATTGCGAGAAAGGTTGATCCTACTTTCTAGAAACATTTTAAGAGAATGCAAGAAACAACAATAACAGCACATTTCCGGATTGTTAACATTTCGCAGCAAATTGCGAGAAAGGTTGATCCTACTTTTTAGAAACATTTTAACAGAATGCAAGAAACAACCATAAACGGTACAATTCCCGATTGTTGAGATTTCGCAGCAAATTGCGAGAAAGGTTGACGCTAATTTTTAGAAACATTTTAAGAGAATGCAAGAAACAACAATAACGGCACATTTCCGCATTGTTGACATTTCGCAGCAAATTGCGAGAAAGGTTGATCCTACTTTTTAGAAACATTTCAACAGAATGCAAGAAACAACCATAAACGGTACATTTCCCGATTGTTGAGATTTCGCAGCAAATTGCGAGAAAGGTTGATCCTACTTTTTAGAAACATTTTAACAGAATGCAAGAAACAACAATAAATGGTACATTTCCGGATTGTTAACATTTCGCAGCAAATTGCGAGAAAGGTTGATCCTACTTTTTAGAAACATTTCAACAGAATGCAAGAAACAACCATAAACGGTACATTTCCCGATTGTTGAGATTTCGCAGCAAATTGCGAGAAAGGTTGATCCTACTTTTTAGAAACATTTTAAGAGAATGCAAGAAACAACAATAACGGCACATTTCCGGATTGTTAACATTTCGCAGCAAATTGCGAGAAAGGTTGATCCTACTTTTTAGAAACATTTTAACAGAATGCAAGAAACAACCATAAACGGTACATTTCCCGATTGTTGAGATTTCGCAGCAAATTGCGAGAAAGGTTGATCCTACTTTTTAGAAACATTTTAACAGAATGCAAGAAACAACAATAAATGGTACATTTCCGGATTGTTAACATTTCGCAGCAAATTGCGAGAAAGGTTGACGCTACTTTTTAGAAACATTTTAAGAGAATGCAAGAAACAACAATAACGGCACATTTCCGGATTGTTGACGTTTCGCAGCAAATTGCGAGAAAGGTTGATCCTACTTTTTAGAAACATTTTAACAGAATGCAAGAAACAACAATAAACTGCATATTTCCGGATTGTTAACATTTCGCAGCAAATTGCGAGAAAGGTTCATCCTACTTTTTAGAAACATTTTAACAGAATGCAAGAAACAACCATAAATGGTACATTTCCGGATTGTTAAGATTTCGCAGCAAATTGCGAGAAAGGTTCATCCTACTTTTTAGAAACATTTTAAGAGATGCAGAAACAACATAACGGCACATTTCCGGATTGTTCACATTTCGCAGCAAATTGCGAGAAAGGTTGATCCTACTTTTTAGAAACAACTTAACAGAATACAAGAAACAACAATAAATGGTGCATTTCCCGATTGTTAACATTTCGCAGCAAATTGCGAAAGGTGATCGCTACTTTTTAGAAGCATTTTAACAGAATGCAAGAAACAACAATAAACGGTGCATTTCCCGATTGTTAACATTTCGCGGCAAATTGCGAGAAAGGTTGACGCTACTTTTTAGAAACATTTTAAGAGAATGCAAGAAAAACAACATAACCGCACATTTCCAGATTGTTGACATTTCGCAGCAAATTGCGAAAAGGTTTATGCTACTTTTAGAAACATTTTAAGAGAATGCAAGAAACAGCAATAACGGCATATTTCCGGATTGTTGACATTTCGCAGCAAATTGCGAGAAAGGTTGATCCTACTTTTTAGAAACATTTTAACAGAATGCAAGAAACAACCATAAACGGTACATTGCCCGAATGTAGACATTGCGCAGCAAATTGCGAGGAAGGTTGACGCTACTTTTTAGAAACATTTTAAGAGAATGCAAGAAACAACAATAACGGCACATTAGCGGATTGTTGACATTTCGCAGCAAATTGCGAGAAAGGTTGACGCTACTTTTTAGAAACATTTTAAGAGAATGCAAGAAGCAACCATAAACGGTACATTTCCCGATTGTTGAGATTTCGCAGCAAATTGCGAGAAAGGTTGATCCTACTTTTTAGAAACATTTTAAGAGAATGCAAGAAACAACAATAACGGCACATTTCCGGATTGTTAACATTTCGCAGCAAATTGCGAGAAAGGTTGATCCTACTTTTTAGAAACATTTTAACAGAATGCAAGAAACAACCATAAACGGCACATTTCCGGATTGTTAACATTTCGCAGCAAATTGCGAGAAAGGTTGACGCTACTTTTTAGAAACATTTTAAGAGAATGCAAGAAACAACATAACGGCACATTTCCGGATTGTTGACATTTCGCAGCAAATTGCGAGAAAGGTTGATCCTACTTTTTAGAAACATTTTAAGAGAATGCAAGAAACAACAATAACGGCACATTTCCGGATTGTTAACGTTTCGCAGCAAATTACGAGAAAGGTTGATCCTACTTTTTATAAACATTTTAAGAGAATGCAAGAAACAACAATAACGGCACATTTCCGGATTGTTGAGATTTCGCAGCAAATTGCGAGAAAGGTTGACGCTACTTTTTAGAAACATTTTAAGAGAATGCAAGAAACAACAATAACGGCACATTTCCGGATTGTTGACATTTCGCAGCAAATTGCGAGAAAGGTTGATCCTACTTTTTAGAAACATTTTAACAGAATGCAAGAAACAACAATAAATGGTACATTTCCGGATTGTTAACATTTCGCAGCAAATTGCGAGAAAGGTTGATCCTACTTTTTAGAAACATTTTAACAGAATGCAAGAAACAACCATAAACGGTACATTTCCCGATTGTTGAGATTTCGCAGCAAATTGCGAGAAAGGTTGATCCTACTTTTTAGAAACATTTTAAGAGAATGCAAGAAACAACAATAACGGCACATTTCCGGATTGTTGACATTTCGCAGCAAATTGCGAGAAAGGTTGATCCTACTTTTTAGAAACATTTTAACAGAATGCAACAACGATAAACGGCACATTTCCGGATTGTTAACATTTCGCAACAAATTTTGAGAAAGGTTGACGCTACTTTTTAGAAACATTTTAAGAGAATGCAAGAAACAACATAACGGCACATTTCCGCATCGTCAACATTGGACAGCAAATTGCGAGAAAGGTTGATCCTACTTTTTAGAAACATTTTTACAGAAATGCAACAAGTATAACGGCACATTTCCGGATTGTTAACGTTTCGCAGCAAATTACGAGAAAGGTTGATCCTACTTTTTATAAACATTTTAAGAGAATGCAAGAAACAACAATAACGGCACATTTCCGGATTGTTAACATTTCGCAGCAAATTGCGAGAAAGGTTGATCCTACTTTTTAGAAACATTTTAAGAGAATGCAAGAAACAACATAACGGCACATTTCCGGATTGTTGACATTTCGCAGCAAAATGCGAGAAAGGTTGATCCTACTTTTTAGAAACATTTTAACAGAATACAAGAAACAACAATAAATGGTGCATTTCCGGATTGTTAACATTTCGCAGCAAATAGCGAGAAAGGTTGACGCTACTTTTTAGAAACATTTTAAGAGAATGCAAGAAACAACAATAAATGGTGCATTTCCGGATTGTTAACATTTCGCAGCAAATAGCGAGAAAGGTTGACGCTACTTTTTAGAAACATTTTAAGAGAATGCAAGAAACAACTATAAACGGTACATTTCCCGATTGTTGAGATTTCGCAGCAAATTGCGAGAAAGGTTGACGCTACTTTTTAGAAACATTTTAAGAGAATGCAAGAAACAGCAATAACGGCATATTTCCGGATTGTTGACATTTCGCAGCAAATTGCGAGAAAGGTTGATCCTACTTTTTAGAAACATTTTAACAGAATGCAAGAAACAACCATAAACGGTACATTTCCCGATTGTTGACATTTCGCAGCAAATTGCGAGAAAGGTTGACGCTACTTTTTAGAAACATTTTAAGAGAATGCAAGAAACAACAATAACGGCACATTAGCGGATTGTTGACATTTCGCAGCAAATTGCGAGAAGAAGTTCGATACGCTACTTTTTAGAAACATTTTAAGAGAATGCAAGAAACAACCATAAACGGTACATTTCCCGATTGTTGAGATTTCGCAGCAAATTGCGAGAAGGTCTATCTGAATTTTTAGAAACATTTTAAGAGAATGCAAGAAACAACAATAACGGCACATTTCCGGATTGTTAACATTTCGCAGCAAATTGCGAGAAAGGTTGATCCTACTTTTTAGAAACATTTTAACAGAATGCAAGAAACAACCATAAAAGGTACATTTCCGGATTGTTGAGATTTCGCAGCAAATTGCGAGAAAGGTTGACGCTAATTTTTAGAAACATTTTAAGAGAATGCAAGAAACAACAATAACTGCACATTTCCGGATTGTTGACATTTCGCAGCAAATTGCGAGAAAGGTTGATCCTACTTTTTAGAAACATTTTAAGAGAATGCAAGAAACAACAATAACGGCACATTTCCGGATTGTTAACGTTTCGCAGCAAATTACGAGAAGGTTTATTGGTTCCAGAACATTTTAAGAGAATGCAAGAAACAACAATAACGGCACATTTCCTGATTGTTAACATTTCGCAATAAATTGCGAGAAAGGTTCACTCGACTTTTTAGAAACATTTTAACAGAATGCAAGAAACAACAATAACGGCACATTTCCGGATTGTTGACATTTCGCAGCAAATTGCGAGAAAGGTTGATCCTACTTTTTAGAAACATTTTAACAGAATACAAGAAACAACAATAAATGGTGCATTTCCGGATTGTTAACATTTCGCAGCAAATAGCGAGAAAGGTTGACGCTACTTTTTAGAAACATTTTAAGAGAATGCAAGAAACAACTATAAACGGTACATTTCCGGATTGTTAACATTTCGCGGCAAATAGCGAAGAAAGGTTGACGCTACTTTTTAGAAACATTTTAAGAGAATGCAAGAAACAACTATAAACGGTACATTTCCCGATTGTTGAGATTTCGCAGCAAATTGCGAGAAAGGTTGACGCTACTTTTTAGAAACATTTTAAGAGAATGCAAGAAACAACAATAACGGCACATTTCCGGATTGTTGACATTTCGCAGCAAATTGCGAGAAAGGTTGATCCTACCTTTTATTAACATTTTAACAGAATGCAAGAAACAACCATAAACGGTACATTTCCCGATTGTTGAGATTTCGCAGCAAATTGCGAGAAAGGTTGACGCTACTTTTTAGAAACATTTTAAGAGAATGCAAGAAACAACAATAACGGCACATTTCCGGATTGTTGACATTTCGCAGCAAATTGCGAGAAAGGTTGATCCTACTTTTTAGAAACATTTTAACAGAATGCAAGAAACAACAATAAATGGTACATTTCCGGATTGTTAACATTTCGCAGCAAATTGCGAGAAAGGTTGATCCTACTTTTTAGAAACATTTTAACAGAATGCAAGAAACAACCATAAACGGTACGTTTCCCGATTGTTGAGATTTCGCAGCAAATTGCGAGAAAGGTTGATCCTACTTTCTAGAAACATTTTAAGAGAATGCAAGAAACAACAATAACAGCACATTTCCGGATTGTTATATTCAGCATAATAGTATACAGATGTACCTGAACGAAGTAGATGCACAT